>PVKC010003588.1:0-38548 GCA_004027635.1 Crocidura indochinensis | reverse complement strand
TTTTTTTTCTTTTTTTTTTGATTTTTTTTTAATTGAAACGTTTTGATTACATATGTCTTTGTGATTAGGTTTCGGTGATGTGAAGAACACCCCCTTCACCAGTGCAACATTCCCACTACCAATGTCCCAAGTCCCCCTCCCTCCCACCCCACCCACACCTGTGCTCCAGACAGGTTTTCCAGTTCTCTCATTCTTTCACATGATTATGTGAGGCATTACGTTCCCCAACTTTAAAGCAAGTTTGATTTCACAACCTTGAAGAGCTGTTAGATAAGAGGAAAACTTCCAGGAGAGTCTGGTTGAAAGACATTCCTGGTTGAGAAAAAATCCTCATACTAGATCC
Organism: Crocidura indochinensis; assembly: GCA_004027635.1. Classification (NCBI taxonomy): domain Eukaryota; kingdom Metazoa; phylum Chordata; class Mammalia; order Eulipotyphla; family Soricidae; genus Crocidura; species Crocidura indochinensis. The sequence goes on along the minus strand of PVKC010003588.1, from coordinate 38,205 downwards.
AGAACCCCAAAGGCATTAATCTTCCCTCAGAGAGAAAGAAGAACTATTGCAAACCACACTGCCAAATGAGAAATAAAATAAAACAATAGGGGACAGAGAGATGGAACAAAATGTGTTGGAACTTGTATAGCAGGGACTTGGGTTTGATCCCTGGCACTGCCTGTTTTCCCAGATTTGCTTGGGAGTGGCCCCCCAGCTTCAAGTACTACCAGGTGAATCTCCAAATAAAACAAAAGCAAAATTAAAGATAAAAGTATTTGCAAAGAGACTAAAGAGGGGCTGGAGAAATAATCCAGAGTAAATGAAGGTATTTACTTTGCATGCACTGACCCTCATGTGGTCCCTGGCACCACTCATGGTTTCCCCCAAGAACCCCTGGAAGTCACACTTGAGAACTTGAGCTTCACAAAGTGTGGTCCAAAGCTTTCACAGCTTCCTTCAATAGAAAGGTAGGAGGCTGAGTTTGGGGGAGAGGGGAAGGGCAGTAACCCATCTTCCATAAAAGAGGTACATCCATCTTCCCTATGATCTGCAACCCATTTCTTTAGCTGCCCTAAAATTCCCCATCTCCCTGCTGCATGGCCTGACCCAAACTGGAACTCCCAGATCCCAGTATCCAGACTGAAGCACATGTGTCTCTTTTCCTCAGAGCCACTGGGCTCTGATTTGCAAGTACCACAGCAAGAGGGCAAAATGTGCCCTGGATTATGACCCCCTCTCTGCTTCCTAAAAGCTTCTTTCGGAACTTTTAAGTCTCCTCAAGTTTCCACTCCTCTTTTTTTCTTCCCCCTGTTCTTTCTTCCTCCATTTAAACTCATCTGAGAATGCTATAAAAAGCCTCTGACACTATAAATTCCCCTGTAAACCTGCCTTAATAGGTTTGATTGCTCCTTTTTACAATGCTGCAGGCCTGGGGCTTGAGACAGGAGGGTTCTGCAGGGGAAGTTCAAACTCATAGCAAAGGTCTGAGCTACCCCGAGGAAGGGGTGTTGGAGGTGGAAGGTGTCTCTGGGAACCTGGGATCTCAACCAAATACCTGGCTCTAACTTTGGATGAAGAATATCTTCGTGGGGCAGTTCTAAGTAGTTCAGGAACAAAACAGAGGTTTGCTTTGAAGGGAGGAAGTGTGTGAGTCCTGAGGGAATTCCAGGTACCCCAAAGTACACTGTGAACCAGGCAGAGTCCTAGTAGGAGGTCATGTCATGAAGGCAATGTCAGTACTCTCCCCACATTAGCTCTGGCCTGAAGAGAAATCATATTCATATGGAGACAGAATCACTGTAAACACATTCAGTGAATGTGATTTGTTATATGCAACATGCAACTCTTGCTTTGGTGACCAGAGCCTGTGGTCAAAGCAGGAATGAATCCAACATGAACCCCAATTTTGAGAACTCCAGGTACCCTAACACCACCTTCCTCTGGTTCACACTCCCTTACAAAACCATGAAGTTCATCTTAGGAGGGTGTTTCTGGTTTGCTATGATTCTCCTCCTCATCCTTTTCATTTTGCTGATGTTCTTGGTCATCTTGGTCTATGCCTTCTTGAACTGTGCTGCTATGAAGCTGGTAAAACCTTTCAGCTGTGGACTTGGTGCTTTGGACTTGCTGCTTCCTGTGCCCAAGCATCCCTTGGTAGGACACACATGGTCCAAGAATCACCACATGAAACCTGGGATTAACTCCCCCTCCCCATTTTCATCATTTCTCTCTTCCCTGGCCCAACCATTTTTGGATATGCATAGGTATTTCATAAAAGAGCTGGAACATAGAAAAAAGAGACTTTTAAGGCCAGAGTGATAGTACAGAGGTTAGGATGTTTACTTTGCATGCACATGGCTGACCCAGGTTTGATTTCTGTCATCCCATATGGTCCCTTGAGCAGTGCAAGGAGTCATTCATGAGTATAAGGACCAGGAGTAAGCCCTGTGCACTGCCAGCTGTGACCCCCAAACCAATCAATCAAAAGTTTTCTCAGTCTTTATTTATTTCAGTTCACCCCACAGGAATGGATGACACTAGGTGTACTTGGGATCAATGTCTAGTGAAAAGAGAACCAAAGACTTCAGCCATCAGAGAAATAACACTGGCTTGGGCTAACTTGGTGCAAACATGAACTGGCTAAGAGCATGAGCTGGCAGTCTCTCTCAGGCATTAAGTTAAGTCTCTGGTAAGCTAGATCAGGGAAGCCCAGAAAAGCCAAGAAAAGAAAGGGCATAGAAGTAAAAATCTGTGAATGGAACTCTTTGCCTGCCCTGCCCGAGGGATCCCAAAGCAAGAGCTGTAGGATTTCAAAGGGCCCCCGACATTCTGTGTGATACCATCAAGGGCCTCTTTGGGGGGATGAGAGGGTCCTGGAGTTCGTCCAAAGCCCGAGGCTCCCCAGACCCTGAGATGAGAGGCATTCTTACTGACCACTGAGCCAGGGAGATGGAGGCGGCCGCTGTTCTTTTCATCTGAGACGAGAGATTGCAATCTCTGAGAGCAGAGATGAGCTGTCTGAGCCCGATGCCGGCTGGGCTGTCCCAGACTGGGGTGGGGGCTGACTGGGAGGCTGGAGGAGAACTTCCATATTACCCAAATCCTCAGGTCACCTTCCCACACTTCCTGCCCCGTGTGGCTAGGAAACAGTGAATGGTGCCACCAGCAAAAACATCAGGCCAGTCTGAAATGACTGGGAAGAAACTTGGATGTACAGCTTCTCCATAAGGGTAACTGGGATATAAGCAGGCTACCATATTTTTTTTTTGTGTGTGCCATAAGATGCCCTTTTTACCGCCCAAAAGATGGGGGAAATGTCTACGCGTCTTCTGGAGTGAATGCCACCGGAGTTGAGGCCTGAGTGCTGGGGAGGAGAGCAGAGACTAACCACTTGACACCCGCAGTGTGACGCCCCCTTTATTGTACAGACATACCACATAGTATGAACAATCAGGTTAATGCAACTTTACCGTCTTATATTGAAGAAATCCGACCCAAAAGAGGTTCACTAACGGAGGTAGGGAGGACGAGGTCTCTCCCCTCCAGCTTGGAGAACGCGTCTACCACCTAGTAACCAGCGGTTCTGTGGTGAATCGGCGAGTGAACAGCTCACGGAGAGTCAGACTTGTGGAAATATCAGCTTTATTTGGTGGAAATAACTGAGGTCCAATGACCCAGCGTCAGTTCCAACCCAAAAGCCCCAAAGCCTTCCACAGACTTCTCTTTTATACATTAGAGCCAGGTACCACCCTAGGGTAGGGGCAGAAAGCCAGGTCCCACCCTAGAGTAGGGTCCAATCACTGATCAGGGTAGGATCAGGGTGAGTCCAGAAATGTTTATACATAAAAATTCCAAATCATGATAAGATTAGAAATGTTTACATATGCAACATTATATAAAGCTTTCATTTAAGACTATTTGATCACGTTCTTGTTTTCTTCATCTAAAAACCTTGTGTGTCTGTCTTATGGTCAGGGGTGTCTTATAGAGAGAAAAATACAGTATTCCCCTGAGATACACCTGTGGAGTAAGAGCTTTGAAGGGTGGCCCAGAGTCCCCAGAGAAGTGGGGAGACAGGGCCTCCCTCAGCTCTCATCAGTGAGGGTCAGAATGACACAGTCAATGGGTTAGCTATGGGGCTGGGTCTCAGCCGGGGCTCAGATCTAGGTAGCTAAAGAATAAGCAAGTGGCACTTAATCAGCTTCTGACATGTATGAGGAGTCAAATGAAGGGCTTGCTAAAGCAGTTGATTCAAGATGTCTTACAAAAAAAAATCTGTGGCCAGGACCAGAGTAATAAAACAACTCCCATCTGGTTTCCTGAGGACCCTGGAGTGATCCCTAAGCACAGAGCCAGGAGTAAGCCCTGCACATTGCCCAGTGTGACCCACAAACAAAGAAATCTTCAGCTAGAAAAGTTTGCTTTTTCTGTGACTTTCCACTGTAAAATTTTTATTCTAGACTTTTTTCCTTGAAAGATATATTTCCCGGGGCCCAGGAGATAGCATGGAGGTAAGGCGTTTGCCTTTCATGCTAAAGGTCATTGGTTCGAATCCCGGTGCCTCATATGGTCCCCCATGCCTGCCAGGAGCAATTTCTGAGCATGGAGCCAGGAGTAACCCCTGAGCGCTGCCGGGTGTGACCCAAAAACCAAAAAAAAAGAAAGATATATTTCCCATGGAGAAATCAATGCAGATGTGGGTTTCCTTTGGGTTGCTAATTTTGTCAAGGGGATTGCTTTGGGGGTGGATCAGTAGCACAGTGTGTAAGGACCTTGTCTTGCAAGCACACATCTGGATATAATCCCTAGTACCATCTATGATCCTTAGAGCACTTCCAGGAGTGATCCCTGAGCACAGGCAGGAGTAAGTACCGAACACTGCCAAGTGTAATTCAGACACACAAACACACAGACACAGACACACACACACAGACACACACACACACAACCAAAAAGAAAGGGTTGTGTCCTCTTGGATTATTTGCCTCCTTCAATGAATTCATGTTGAACCATTCCAGGCAGGGGCAGGACCTGGGGGAAGAGATCATATCTGGCTTCTCACTTTCCTTTGAATCAATTTGATGAACTTCCTGAGTGACCTTTTTCCTGGAGGGAACATTCTGGAAGTGGACCCTCCCAGGATAGACTGACATCATGTTAGTAGGACAGCAAAGGCCCAGCTGACCTCCAGGAATAACTTCTGACCCTTTTTCTTTTTCTGTCTGCAAGCCAGAGCTGAGAGGACAGAGCCTGTGAAAGGCAGAGGAGAAGCTATGTATACACTAAGATTTGCCCCATGAAGTTCTGAGAAGGAACAGGTCTGGTGGTGACTTGAAGTCCAAGAAGACCTAGTGATAGATTTGCAGAATCATTTGCAGGACATGAAGGGGACCGTCTGCCATTTCCCCAGGGCCTATCCCACCTAGTGACTCTTCCTTACAATTGGATTCTTCTGACAACATGCTTCTGAGCATCACACCCCTGCCCTCATCCTTGCCTGAATCAGGGCCTGGTTTGGGGGCCATGCCTAGTTGTGCTCAGGGATCACTCCAGATGGGACTCAGAGGACAGAAGATGGGGCCTTATTCAGTACTAGAGATGAAATAAGGGTCTTACCAACTCATAGTACTATATCTGCTGCTCCCTCGGTTTTTTTTTCATTTTTCTTTCTTTCTTTCTTTTTCTTTCTTTCTTCCTTCTGTCATCCCTTTCTTCCTTCCATCCTCCCTTCCTTCCATCCTCCTTTTCTTTCTTTCTTTCTTTCTTTCTTTCTTTCTTTCTTTCTTTCTTTCTTTCTTTCTTTCTTTCTTTCTTTCTTTCTTTCTTTCTTTCTTTCTTTCTTTCTTTCTTTCTTTCTTTCTTTCTTTCTTTCTTTCTTCTTCCTTCTTTCTTTTTTTTTGGGGGGGGGGTTGGGACCACACCCAGCAACACACAGGGGTTACTCCTGGCTCAGAATTGCTCCTGGCAGGTTCTGGGATTCCAGGAATCAAACCCAGGCTCGTCCTAGTCAGCCACACACAAGGTAAACACCCTACCACTGTGCTATCTCTCCAGCCCCTCAATTCCCATTTTTAAAATGAGGAGGTCGAGAGTGGGTGAGGGAGCCAGCTCTTCTGCAAGTTGGTGGAACTGGATACTAATTATTACCCTTAAGTACCCTTAAAAGTACTTAATACCTTTCCTAGAATCCTGATTCAGGCTCTGCTACCTCCCAGCCCAGCAACTTTGAGCAAATTGCTTGAACTTTTTGAGTCTTTGCTTCCAGGTCTGTAAATGAAGGTGACCCTGTGGTCCAGGAGACATGGCCTGGGCATTGATGCTGGTTTCCAAAGGCACCATGACAGCAAGTGTCACACAGCCTGATGTTTGACCTCTCCCTTGCCAGGTGTTGATGGCCTGGCATTTCTGTAGGCTCCTTGGACACCAGGTCACTCTTGCTAGGACTGTGTCCTGCAGTTGCTCAGCAGCTAATGGGCACCCCTTAAGACATGGGGGGTGGGGACACTATTCCCTACACAGTGAAAAGTCTACATATGACTTCACTCTCTTAAAAACCTAACTCCTAACAGATTGATGCTGACTTCAAACCTGATCAGCCCATCAACCATGACCTGTGCTATATGCAGTTATTTGTGCATGGTATTGCCTACATACTTTTTATTAAAACACTGTAAAATGTAAAGTTATTTATATATAACAATATTATATATTTATAAATTAAATAAGAATATATCAATATACTAATATATTGATATATAATATTTTATATAACATTATAAAGTTATATGTAATATAAATATAAATATATAATATATTATGATAATATGTTATATATAATAAGTATATTATATGCCAATAAAGAAGTATGTATTATACAAATATATAAAATAAAACTTTAGGCAATGCTCTAGCACCAATCCCACCACCAGTGTCAACCTCCCTTTACAGAATTTCTCAGGTTTCTCCCCACATGTCCGCCTTCCAACCTGCCCTCTTGACAGGCACCTTTTTTAAGTTTAGCGGCTAAAGTTTGAGGCTCATGATTGTGGTGTGTTGTGGTGTGGCTCTGTGTGTTGGTTAGAATGATAGAAGGTGGAGGAAGGAGAATGTTCTTGATTGCTTTCATTATTTTTGTCCATACCAGCAGCATTTGAGGGCCTCTCCCAGCTGGGTGCTCCCTTCCAGAGCAGCCTGAAGCTGCTGCTTTGACCCCAATCTAATGTGGTGGTCTTGTTTTCTTGGCCACACCAGCTGTGCTCAGGGCTTAGTCCTGGCTCTGTGCTCTGGGATTGTGCTTGATGAGGGTTGAGGAACCATATGGGGGTGCTGGCAACCAAATCTGGGTTGGTTACATGCAAGGCAAGGACACTACCTGATGTTCTATCACTCTCCTAACCCCAAGATAATACTGTCTTAAGAAAATCAGAAGGAAGAAAAATGCATGAAAATCCTAGGTTGGATTAATCCATGTGGAAGAGGACATGGTCTGTTTGCAAGAAGGTCCTCCTGGAAGTGCTCCTCCACCCCAAGCTGAGTCTGTGCTCCCTAAAAGTCAATGGCGAGCCAGGTTGGCAAAAAGGTGTCAACTCTGAGGCCTAAACATCGGGAATAAAGTCTGGAGAAGGTTGTATTCTTTTTTTTTATTAATAAATTTAAACACATTGATTACAAATATGATTGTAGTTGGGTTTCAGTCATGTAAAGAACACCCACCCCCGCATAGGTGCAACATTCCCATCACCAATGTCCCAAATCTTCCTCAAAGAAAACAGTGCTCAGGACACAAGAGTCACCCACTGAGTGGGAGAAACTATTCACCCAATACCCGTCAGATAAGGGTCTAATATCCAAATATACAAGGCACTGACAGAACTTTACAAGAAAGAAGGCTGGATTCTAGCTGCAGTTAGATGGGAGAAAAACTTCCAGGAAGCCAGAGACTGTTAGAAAAACATGAGTTCAAGGACAGAGGTGAACTCACAAACACCTGTTTGGTGAATCTCAAATCAGTCTAAGCTTCTTCTATCAGCTCCTAAACACGTAGAAAAGAGCCCAGATTCATGTCTGCAGAGAATATAGGAACCCTGTGATCTACCCTAAAGGAGCATGTAAAAATATTAATTAAAAAATAACACAGGACTGGAGAGATAGTACAGTGCAAAGGTAGACAGTGGGTAATCCATTTCCCTCATGCACAGCCAACCTGACTTCAATTCCCAGCATCCCCACAAGCCTGCCAGGAGGAATTTTTTTTTTTTGTACCCCTGCCCTAGGAGTAATTTTTGAGTGCAGAGTCAGGACTAAGCCGTGAGCACTTTGAGTGACCCAAGACCAAAAATAAATTTCTTTTCATTTATTTTTTCTCTAACGCTGCTGTCTTGCCTATTCCAGCTCCATCCTCACTCAAGGAGGCAAATTAAGACTGAAGATAGTTGGAAACCTTGTCTTGCAAGCAGGGTCTTGTTCTCTTCCCAGACTCACCTAGGGTTTCCCCCAAGACCCTCTCGGAGTGATCCCTACACACAGAGCCAAGAATAAGTGCTATGCATCCTCTGGATGGGGCCCAGAAAAACATGAATAAATCAATCAAGTCTGGAGATGGGAGGGTGGGAAGAGGCATCGAACCCTGGGCCCCAGGTGTGGGCTGAAACCTTCTAGGTGGAGTGTGTGTTGGGGTCAGCCCTCAGCACTGTCCCCTGCCTGCTCCTCCCCACCCTCTCTGCAGCTGTCTCTGCATTTCAGAGGGTGCATCTTCGCTGTCAGGGGCTCTATTTTGGGATTGGTGGGAACAAGCTGGTTTCAGCAACTAGGGAGCTGGTTCCCAGGGGCCTCCCAGCTCATGCAGAGGACAGAAAGGCATCCAGAAGGGCCCTAGGATCAAGTGAGCATGGACTGGCCATGGGGACCCCTTTCCCAATGCAGAGAGGCCTTAAGTTTAGCAGTTCAGGCCAGCTGGCAGCCCAGACCTTCAAGAGGACCAGAGTGAAACAACTGTGTAGCACCCCCACCCTGGCCCCCAGCTGTAGACAGTGGCCTGGGCGAAAGGTGACACCAGTCCCCACCTCCTGTCTCTTCCCCAAGGAGCTAAACAGCAGGTGGCAATGTGAGGGGCAGGGCCAGGGCATTCTGAGATTGGACAGGCAGAGATTCACTCAGGAAAGAGTAGGCGCTTTTGCCTCTGACCTCTGACTGGTAAGTGATGTCCTGGAAATGTTGGCGAACAAGTTTGTTTGTGTGTGTGTGTGTGTGTGTGTGTGTGTGTGTGTGCCTGTGTCTGTGTCTGTGTCTGTGTATCTGTGTCTGTGTGTCTGTGTGTCTGTGTGTGTATCTAACTCCAACTTTTCCACATCATCCAACTCTCAATTTATTCATTCCTTGGCACCGTGGTATTTCTTGTTGAGGAAAGTTAGGTAGAGGAACCATCAGAGCCCTCTTACAGCATGAAGGGTGCTTGCCTAACTCGCTGGCAACCTGGGTTCAATCCCCACCAGCTCATATGGTTCCCCTTTTCCTGCCAGAAGTGATTCCTGAGTGCAGAGCCAGGAGTAAGTGTGCCTTGAGCACTTCTGGGTATATCCCCTCAGCAAAAAAAGAGCAAAAACAAGAATTTGAGCAGTAGTACTATTCATATAGAGCGAGGAAGAGACTAATCAGAGACACAATATGAAGATTTAGGAGATTCTAGAACAACTCCCAGATTAAAATACAATGATTCCACTGTGGCTGCACACATGGTCTCATATGGTTTATAGGGACAATAATGCATTGATCCGCTGTGCAAAGCTGGATCCAGTGAACGCATTATGTCATTTTTTTCCCCTAATCTTTTCTCATTTAAGTAGAAGTCCTAAACTAGCAGCTCAAGCAAGCCAAAATGATTAAATATTAGTTCCTGCTACATACACTGTTTCTGTTGAACGTATATAAGCTCAAATATATGCATGCTTCATCTAATGGTGTAACATACTCTATACTCTGATTTTGCTTTCCTATCTATTACACGTGGGTGAATATTTAAAGAGTTTCAAAATTTGACCAAAATTAACTTACTGGAAGGGGGAAATTCTACATTTTCCAGACATAAAAAGATTTCATAAAAAGGTTCACTAAGATAGAACCATAAAATGCAACCATGTGTATAATTTATTCATAAATTATAACAGTTTATAATAATTTAACCATGTCTTCATTTATTTTATTTTATTTTTTTTATTTCATTTTATTGGTTTTTGGGCCACACTCAGCGAAGTTCAGGGCTTACTCCTGGCTCTGTGATCAGAAATTGTTTCTGGCAGGCTCGGGGGACTATATGGGAAGCCGGAATCAAACCTGGGTTTGTCCCAGGTCGTCCACCTGCAAGGCAAACACCTTATCACTGTGTTATCGCTCGGGCCCAATTTTTTTTAAACTGTACATATTATGATTTGGGGGGGGCTGAGGGAAGGCTACACCTAGTGATGCTCAGGATTTACTTCTGACTCTTTACTCAGGGATCACTTCTACTGATTCTGAACTACCATTTTGGATATTTGGGATCAAACCCAGAGTTAGCTACATGGAAGGCAAGTGCCTTTCCCACTATACTATTGTGTCCTATATTATAATATTTCCCTGTCTTTTATAATCTCCTGCGTTTTCTCATAAAGCTGTACTGTATTCCCACTGTTGGGCAAACCAGGGACTGTATAACTCATCATCTATCTTCCAGTATTTATGACATTTGGGGGATGTGCACTGCAAGCAAAATTACATTGACAGGTATCTTTTATTTGTGTTTTTTACTTTCTTTTGGGCCACACTTTGTGGTGCTCAGGGGTTACTCCTAGCTCTGTGCTCAAAAGTCAGTCCTGGCAGACCGGAGATCCAACCTGAGTAGGTCGTGTGCCCTACTGCTGTGCTATTGATCTAGTTCCCAACAGGAATTATTTTTTATGAAAGTCACAAGAGTGAATTTTGACAGATAGGGGACAATTGTGCCCCTCATGTATGTTTTGGGGTAGGGAAGGCATAACCTCCCGTTTCCCATTTCCACATCGCATTGATTGTAAGACAAATGAGAGAGAAATTCAGGTGACTACTGTCTCAGGACCTCCATCTTGCTAGTTACATCCATCCCTACTGAAGTTGGGGAGTCCAGGAAAGAAGATGGAGTCTAAGGACACCTCTGAGGGCCCCTTCCTACCTGGTCCCAGCCCTGGCACCAACTCCTTGGCACCATCAATGCTGGACATCCCCAAAGAAACGGCCTCCAGGTATGGCACCCAGCTTTCCTCTCATCCATCAAAGACTCCTAATGAGCTAATAGCCCTAATGTGTGAACATTGATTTTTGGGGTGATGGCAAAGCTGAGATGATTTACATCCAATTTCCCATCGATGATGTACCATTGATCTCAGGGCACTAAAATATTTACTAGGGATAGCAGACCTGAGGGCTCTGATGAGCATTGACCACGGCACACAACAGAAGAAGCTGGGTGGTCAGTGTTAGGAAAAGGGTCTCTGTTCTCCTCCTCATCCTAATCCTGGAGAATGAGCACATTAGGCCTGTTGTTTTATAAACCAAAGAGAGGTGAAGATGCTTCATCAAGCCTATATGAGTCCCAAGGAGAATTCGAGTCTTTGTACTGGATTTCTTTGGCTATCTGCAATGTTCCACAGTTCACTAGGCCCAGGAAGGTGTGTAGGGCAGAAATGAGAGCAATTAGTCAAGCCTTGGCTGAGGGCCTAGGCTTGTGCCAAGGTAACGTTTTCTTAAAACCCATAGATAAGTGAGACTATTCTGCTTCTATCTCTCTCCCTCTGACTTATTACACTCAGCATAACAGATAACTATACTGAGAACTATCATAACAATGTGAATAAATGAGGGAAGTAGAAAGACTTTCTAGAGTACAGGCGGGGGTGGGTGAGGTGGAGGGAGAATTGGGACATTAATGATGGGAATGTTGCACTGGTGAAGGGGGGAGTTCTTTACATGACCAAAACCCAACTACAATCATATTTATAATCAAGGTGTTTAAATAAAGATATTCATAAAAAATTTACACCACCCTTCACCAGTCTAGCTTTCCTGTCACCAATGTTCCCCAATTCCTCATCCACCCCTGCCATTCTCTGGGGAAGGAATTCTCTCTCTCTCTTTCTCTCTCTCTCTCTCTCTCTCTCTGTCTTCCATCTCTTTTCTATTTGACACTGTAGTTTGCACTATTGTTGATCAAGAAGTGCCAAGCATGTCAGTTTGTCTCTTTTCAACACTCAGTTCTTGTCCAGAATGGTCAGTTCCAACTATCATTGTCATAGTGGACCCTTCTCTACTCTAATTTCACTCACTACTCTTTGTGGCAAGCTTCCTATCATAGACTAGTCCTCCTGATCCTCATCTCTATTGTCTCTAGCTATTATTATCATATTGCATTTTATTTTTCTTATATATCACAGATGAGTGAGATTATTCTGTCTAATCCTCTCCCTCTGACTCATTTCACTCAGCATAATGATCTCCATGTCCATCCATGTATAAGCAAACGTTATGACTTTCTTTTTCCTAATGACTGCATAGTATTCCATTGTATAGATGTACCAGTGTTTTTACCCACTCATCTATTATAGGACACTTGGGTTGTTTCCAGATTCTAGCTATTGTAAATAGTGCTTCAATGAATATAGAAATGCAGAGGGAGGGTCCTGGGAGATAGCATGGAGGTAAGGTGTTTGCCTTTCATGCAAAAGGTCATCAGTTCGAATCCCGGTGCCCCATATGGTCCTCCATGCCTGCCAGGAGCAATTTCTGAGCATGGAGCCAGGAGTAACCTCTGAGCACTGCCGGGTGTGACCCCCCCGAAAAAAAAGAAATGCAGAGGGCATTTTTTCATATTGTATTTATGTGTTCCTGGGGTATATCCCTAGGAGTGAAATTGCCAGATCATATGGGGGCTCAACTTCCAGTTTTTTGAGGAATATCCATTTTAGAAAGACTGAATTGATGATATTCCACCAGCAGTGAATAAGAGTCCCTTTCTCTTTGCATCCACCTCAACACTGATTGTTCTTGTTCTTTGTGATGAGCGTGTGGTATGAGAGGACATCTTGTAACTGTTTTGATTTGCATCTTTCTGATAATTAGTCATGTGGAACATCACTTCCTATTTTGATATGGATATGGAAGAGCCTGGATAGATGATGAGCTGCAGGACAAGCTGACTAGCCAACCAACATCTTCCAATGAGTTGGGCAAAACCCAAAACCTTCATGATGCTGGTTACCCCTGACAATGGTGGCACCATGATTGCTTTGATTGCTTATTTCCTTCAGAAAGGAGAAACCTGTTCACTGCCACCTCACATGCTTCCTGAGTCATGTGACCTTTTGAATGCATACTCATTGGAAAACTCCAGACTCTTCTCTAAACCAGGCTATTAAACTTCTACCACTTACAATCCCTTTTCTTTACTTGCTTGATTTTGTTTTGGGATGTGGCCTTGACTGTGTTTGGGCCATATTTCTGGCTCTGTATTTAGGGATCCCTCCTGGCTGGGCTCAAGGAGCAAATATGGTGCTGTACCCAGATTGGCAACATGCAAAACAAGGTGGTTCTTCCAGAATCAACTTCTTTCCAGCCCCATTTCCATCTTTTATTTTGCCTTAAAAAAGCAATCCGAGTAAGCTCTGTCAGAAATTCCTCGGATTCTAGACACATCTGAGCCTTTTCATTTCATTTGGGTCAGTGTGTGTGTGTGTGTGTGTGTGTGTGTGTGTGTGTGTGCGCAGAAACAGTTTCCTGTTGTCTGTTACGTGGTGCCATGTATTACTGTGACCCAGGGTGAGGATACTGAGTCCAGAATGTGTTTTTATTGCATCTCATTTTGGGCTCTGCCTGAAAAAGGAACCTTAAACCAAGCACAGTGATCAGGCATGTCCTTAAATGTCTCCAGCCTCCAGCAAGGCCTAGTCTTGCAGCTGAGCTTGAGATCAGAATTTCAGAGACTGCAATGTCCTATAAGAATCTGTTATTCAGGGTACTGAAGGAAATAATGTGATATGCCATGATAACCTGTGGTAACAATACTACAAGCCATAATGTATAAAGAGGAAAAAAAAAGACAGATAAGGAGAGAGGAAGAAGAAGAAGAAGAAGGAGGAGGAGGAATAGAAGGAAGAGGAGGAAGAGAAGAAGGAGGAGGAGGAGGAAGAGGAGTAGTAGAAGAAGAGAAGAAGAAGAAGAAGAAGAAGAAGAAGAAGAAGAAGAAGAAGAAGAAGAAGAAGAAGAAGAAGGAGGAGGAGGAGGAGGAGGAGGAGGAGGAGGAAGAGAAGGAGGAGGAGGAGAAGGAAGAGGAGGAGGAGGAGAAGAAGAAGGAGGAGGAGGAAGAGGAGCAGGAGGAGGAGGAGTTTCACATTGTATGACTGAAACTCAATCATGAAAACTTTGCAACTGTAAGAAAAAAGAATCCCAACTGTATTATGAACAACCTGTATTATGAAAACCCTGGTGTTTAAATAAAGTAAATAAGTTTAAATAAACTTAAAAAGAAAGAACCTGTCCTTGATGCACTGCTAACGAGAACACTGGGACCCCATGAACCCTAATGTCCAGAGATTTCAAATTCATTCTCATGCACCAAACCTTTGGCAGCCTCCTCCCTGCACTGGACTCCACCCTGGGCACTGAGAATAAATGAGGCCAGACAGGCTTCCAGAAGCTTCCTGCAGCCAATGTTTTCCTTGAGACAGAGTTGGCGCCCTAGTGCCATAGTTTTCCATGTTTTCTAAGAATTATCTCATTTTTAGCATAGTAGTAGCTTCCCTGAAACTCTAATGCTCCCATATCCTCCCTCATTGCCACTACAGTCTCACCAATACATTTAGAGGTTAATGTAAGTCACACCTAGCAGTGCTCAGAATGTCTCCCAACTCTGTGTTCAGAGGTCACTCCTGCCAGTGTTGGGGCACCATGTAATGTCAGGGATTGCACTGAGGACAATGCAATACATGTACCTTGACCCCTGCAATCTGGCTGATAGGTTGACTTCACTCACTTAATTACTATGTCAAGGTACCTCTAAGAGTTTCTATCTGGAATATTTTATACCAACTCTGATATTTCTCAACAACATGTTCTGTAGTTACCACCCTCCCCCAGTTGTCCAAATTGAAGATTTTTTTTTTTGGTTTTTGGTTTTTGGTTTTTGGGTCACACCCGGCAGTGCTCAGGGGTTACTCCTGGCTCCATGCTCAGAAATTGCTCCTGGCAGGCACGGGGGACCATATGGGACACTGGGATTTGAACTGATGACCTTTTGCATGAAAGGCAAACGCCTTACCTCCATGCTATCTCCCGGGCCCCGAAGATTTTTTTTAAAGATTTTTTTTTTTACTTTTTGGGCCACACCCTGTGACACTCAGGGGTTACTCCTGGCTATGTGCTCAGAAATCACTCCTGGCTCAGCAGATCATATGGGAAGCTGGGGGACTAAAACAGGCTCATCTTAGATCAGTCATGTGCAAAGCAAACACCCTACCACTGTGCTATCGCTCCAAACCCCCAAACTGAAGTTTTGAGCCTTGTGATCTATTGTTGCAATTTGGTCTCTGATGTTTGTCATGATGGTGGCTTCCATCCATAGTCCCTGTGGCAAATGTCCAGGGTGTCGATACACTTCTCCTAAAGCACATAGAGCTTCCAAAATATCTTTGAGTGTGCTCTAAAACTAGATGAGCTGGAGAAAAGGAGGTGACCTGACCCCTCTAAAATCAGGATCCCAAGTGGCCAAGCCAAGCTACACACCTTCTTGTCAAGTTGATTCTAAATGACTCTTCCAAGGGTCTTGGTTCTGTCCCAAAGTAGAGAGTAGTCTAAACTGCTTCTTCACTTGTTTGTTTGTTTGTTTTTTTCCAACCTACCATGCTGGGGCATCCTAAGAAACTTCTCTCCTCTGGGTTCCCTTTACAGTTTCCTTGATTATGAAATGGTGTGTTCTGCTTTCCACAATCCCCCGAAAGTGAGAAGGGTCTTCATGTCCCGAGTCTGGGTAGGACAAGAGACGCAGGCCTGGCAGCAACTCTAATGCAGGAAATAATCCACACACAGTTGGGAAGGAAAAACAGGCCAGAAACTTACACTGCAAGCTGTTCACCCACACGTCAGTCATTCGCTCCACCATGTGGAACAACGAGCCAAGATGGCAGCTTCCCCTCCAGGCCTTCAAAACAACCTTTTTTGGAAAAGCAAAGCCCACCCCCACGGAGAGTGAGAAAAGCAAGATGAGGAGGTAATGGGGAAACATCTTTTTAACATGTAAACCAAAGAAACCAATTAAAAGACATATAATTAGAAGGCAATATGGAGGACCAGTCCAAAGGCCTCTACCAACACTTGAATATGAGTGAAGATGTGTACCTTTATTTTTATTTAGCTGTTTAACTGTGAAAAAAATGCCTCTTCTTAACTTCATTTCATATTGAAAAAATCAGCCTATTCAAAGGAGGGTCAAGTTTGCAAACAAGACCCCTGACAAGCTTGCTTCCCTGGACAGAGGGTAAAGCTTGCTTTTTCCCTGACGGAGTTGGCAATAGAGCTCTTATTTCTCGCGGGGCTGGAAAGGCTGCTGTATTGACTGGCCTCTATCACTCATCTGATTAAAGGTACCACTTACTTCCAAATGCTTAGAGCCAGGGCCGGGAGCCATTCATAAAACTCATATTGAACGATCGGCTTTCACAAAGTTTGCCTTAATGTTTTTGCAAGCTATTGATTTGTAGGGGGGAACTATAAAAATTGACACCAGAATAAACTTTGAAAGACGGCCCTCACTCAGTCGAACCAGGATCAATGTCCATCGACCAGAGCATGCAGGAGGGGAAGAAGCAGTTCTGCTCCATTAGCTGGTCCTTGCTCGGCCAGCAAAACGCTTCTGGGTGTTTCCTGTTGCACTCAGGGATCTCCCATGCAGACACAGAAGACTCTGAGGAAGTGCTGAGATGGATGATCAACTCTCAGCCCAGGGAAGAGGGATCCAACTATCCCTGCTCTCAGCACCAAAGAAATTGGACTTCTCCTCTCCAAATGTCTTCTCTCCCCAAGGGGCTGGAACTGAGGGGTAAGGTAGGGGTTCAGGGTGAGTGTTTATGAAGCTGCCTTTAAGGGTTCAAGCTGGGCACTTTGCAGTGATTCCTGAGGCCGTGTGGGGTTGGCTTCCTCATGATGGGCCCATGATTTCAAGTCAGCTACAGATCCTCCTCTAGTTCTCAGAAAAGGCAGGGAACAAGGGCCAGAGAGATAGTACAGTGGGTAGGGCACATGTGGCTAATGTAAGGTTGATCCCATATAGTTCCCCAAGAACCTCCAGGGAGTGATTTTTGAGTGCAGAGTCAGAAGGAACTCTTGAGCACTGCAGGGAATGGCCCCAAAACAAACTAACACACACACACACACACACACACACACACACACACACACACACACAAAACAAAAGGCAGGGTCAGGGATTGCTTTTTTATTTCAAGGAATTTTGGGAAGGAGTCCCTGTCCCTAAATAGAGGGATAGTCAATTCTCGCTGTTACTCTGCTGCCTCAACATCTTTATCTCCTAATTGAAGAAGCCAACTCCAGTAAGCTCTGAGAAACAGAGCACTTTGTCCAAGGCCACACAGCAAGTAAGCAATGGAATTGGACTCCAGGAGCTCCATCTCTTGAGATGCACTATCCCCAGTTGTGCACTGCAGGATAAGTGAGTAGTGGGAGATTATGGGGAGCAGGTAGAGTCTGAGATCAGAGAAGCTAGGGTCCCACTCACAGCACCCCTATGTGTGAGGAAGTTAGAGACTCTTTAAGCCCACTCATGAATTAGTCTCAGGACCTTAGATCAAGGGTGCCTAGGTGACAGTGAAGGCTGGGAAATAGATGGGCTCCACCTCCAGGCCTGGGATAGGGGGAATGCAGTGAGAAGAAAGATCGCACATCTGAAGTTGGGCCTTTGTCCAGAAAATCCTGGAGCCGTGACAGGTAGGGGGAGGTGTCCAGAACAGTTGGTCTCCATAGGGTGCCTGATGTTGCCTGACTGTGGTCAGGTGATGAGAGAGCAGAAACAGGAGTCCTTCATTGGACATGGGTACCCCATAAACTTGCCTAGAAGGACTGAATCAGAGGGCTCAAACCATGTCGGAAGACAGATACTGAGAACTGGAAGGCACATGCATAGTATATTTTGTTAATGGAATCATAGGGTTTGATGGATCCCAACATTAAATGGTCCCCTGAGAACTGCAGGAGGGAACTCCTGAAATGGTGACCACTGAGCCAGGGGGTAGCTCTTGAACCCACTGAATGTGACCTGCAAACAGATACAGACAAATGTAGATTTGGGGTCATGGCCTATAGAAATCAAACAGGTTAGATTTGGTATCTGGAGGTTGGTAGAATCACGCCCCTTTCCCCAGGAGGGTTAGTAAGAGAATCAGTGAGATCTTTTCCCTCCAAACTAGACATCCTTGTGTTGAGAATGTTCCAGAATCATCCAGCAGGCTCTGATCTACATTCCAGCATCTGGGTCTTTGCCAGAGATTGAACCCCCCAGGGATTGTTCTAGGGTGAGGAGTGGGGATTGATTGGTTGGGCCCCACATTTCCACATTCTTTCCTGATTCCCAACGTCCCTTTCCATCACCCAGTCTCCTTGCTTACTCGCTTACTCTGCAGACCTGAGCATTGATACTTACCCCCATCAAGACCCCAGATGAAGGATTGGGCCCTCTTGGTCACCTAGTACAGCTGGGTCCTACCGAACCCTCCAAGGACCCCAGGTCCTCTGTGGTTGTTAGAATCTCACCTATGAGGAAAAATCACTAGGTCACTCAGCCCATGGAGCTTCTGCTTTGGTTTCAGGGTATTTTTGGGAGAAGCCTGGGGGTCGGGGTGGATGGCCTGGGGTGGGTTGTCACATGAGCAGCACCCCTAGTTTGTACACATCAGCATTTAGGAGTGTGTATTCTCCTCTGCACTTCTCTCTCTCTCTCTCTCTCTCTCTCTCTCTCTCTCTCTCTCTCTCTCTCTCTCTCTCTTTCTCTTTCTCCTCTGTGGGGAGCTGCAAGAGCAGGAGAAAAAGCCCCTTCTGTCACAGGTGAGGACAGAAGCCCTGGTCCCTCCTCCCTCTTCATCCTTTCCCTCCCTAGCCCACAAATCACTCCAGATTTGGGGAGTAAATAGTAATTGCTGTGTTTTACCCTGTGGGCATAGCTGAGGGTGTAGGTATGTGCGTGTGTGTGTGTGTGTGTTTAATTTAATTTTCCCCCCTTTCTGGAGCCTTGTAAAAATGCCCCTCCTGCTCCACCCTGGGCCTCTAAGCTCTCTTTGAAAGGGATTAGGGCTCCCGGGTGCACTTTGCCTCCAGTCAGGGGCTTGCAAAGGCTCCACCAGCTTGAGATTTATGGTGGCTCCAGGAAGATGAGAAGAGTCCCGCTCAGTTTGGGGCCATCGTCCAGGGGTATAGATCCCGTGACACCCAAATTTCCTCGTCTGGATTTTATCCAATGCTGTGTTCTCTGGCTCTGGTTGGACTCTGGCTGGGGTTTCCTTGGGGAGTTCCCAATAGACTTCTACTCATCTCTAAGTCTTTTCCCCTCACATCCTCCCTCTTCTTCATCTCCTGCTCCCACCATTATGGAAAGAGCCCCTCTGGAACTTCTGATCTGAGGGTCCCACTAAACTCTGGTCACTAGCTCTGCTCCTGGTACCCTGAGTTGAGTGTGCTGGAGCCTTGGGCCAGGTACTCCTCAAAAAACTGCTGAAGGAGGGGCCAGTGAGGTGGCGCTAGAGGTAAGGGGTCTGCCTTGCAAGCTCTAGCCAAGGAAGGACCACGGTTGGATCCCCCGGTGTCCCATATGGTCCTCCCAAACCAGGGGCAATTTGCTTAGCCAGGAGTAACCCCTGAGCATCAAACGGGTGTGGCCCAAACAAACACTAGACTGGTGTGTGCCTTGCCTCTTCTGCCCTTCCCTGACCCTATGCAGGACAGTAAGTACCTCCTGAGGAGACCCCCAGACTAATTAGGCTTTATACTGAAACACTCCCTGAAAACCCATTTCACTGTGCTGAACTCTTGTTATTTATTTGTTGATCCTTTCTTCAGTGTGGAAAAGATGGCCTCGCCACTGTGTCTGACCTCAGCTCGCACCTCATCTTCTCTGTTGAATAAAAATTAAAAAATATAAAGAGAGCTATGTGTTGGGTGAGTCCTCCCTCAGCACAGTGTTTCTAGCCCCTTCAGTTGGTGGATCTGAAGATGCAGGGTAACAGCGGAGAAATAATTCACAAGCAGTCAGTTAAAGTTTCATTGGAATCAGCTTGCTTTTAGTCCATGGCCCTGTCTGCCATATGTATTTCCTCACATTGACTTTCTCTACTAAGCTTTTTTGCTGTCCCTCTCTCTCTCTCTCTCCTTTTGCTGCTTATTTTTTTTTATCTTTTTTTCCAGACTTTTTTATTCTTTATTTAAAACAGCCCACTCCATCCCAGGTGTGGGTGGGTCTGATCATCCAGGTGGGATTAACATCGAAAAAGAAAGCTTAGGTAAAAGGTCTTCGGGGGAAGGGTTACACTTCTCCAGGGGGCCTCTCCTGAACCCTAGGATGGGATGCCATCTCTCCTCCTGGACCCACACCTCGGGCAACTGTCTATACCCCTAGCATGAGGGTTCTTTGAGGAGATGCATGAACTTCATTACCCATTCCTTGTTGTATGAGTGTTTGAGAGTAGATGTAGGACAGAGATGGGATGAATTTGTATGAGTGTTTGAGAGTAGATGTAGGACAGAGATGGGATGAATTTGTGGGTTCTCAATACACAGACACTTTGAGATACCCTCAAGGATCTTCTGGAAGGAGGCATGTTGGGTCTTTTCCTTCCCTGGCTACTACACCAAACCTGGCCCAGGAACTCCACTCACTACAGCACCAAACAAGTTGGAAGTCAGAAAATCTAGAATTTTCTGAAAGGAAACCTACCTACCAGTGAGCTCTATGGGATGCACAGTCTCTGCTCACTGCGCATAACTGTGTTGGGAATGTACTGGGTTGCAGGTCCTTGTGTCGATCCTTCTAGTCCAACATATGCATGGCATTGTCTCTGTGCCCCAGGTGGCTGCTCTGAAGGGTTTCAGAGTCCCGCTCTGGAAGCTAGGCTGTCTCCACCCAGACTCAGCACCTGGAAATGTGCAAATGTCATGAGCCTGGCCTCAACAGAATACAAAATAGACTCTGACCAGCTTGTCCCCTTCTTCCCCTCATGCTCTCAGGCACTGAGCTCCAGTGGATATGGAAGCCAGAAGGGAAAAGGCCAGCTCAGGGCTAAAGAGGTAATTTTTCTGAATGCTAGGCAAGTGACCCAGGGTGAGACTCTGAAGGACCCAGCACCTCAAAGGAGCCCAAGCCTCACTCCAGGGAACCTTATAAGTTGGTGCATCTATTTACAACCCAAAACTTGGCTGGACACTTTTGCACAAAAGAGTTTTACAGAAAGGCTACACCCAGCATCCAGGTCTCAAGGGAGAAGGGTATGTGTTGCAAGGGAGATCTGAGTCTTAATAAGTCCGTGACTGTCCCTCCTGGGAAAGGCCATGGGGGTGAGCAAAACGCCCATCATTGCTGGTTCCTGAGTCACTGCTTAAGATTTGGATCCCAGGAACAGAAATGGGGGTTGACTTCTGTGTAGGGCCCTGGGGGAAGGCAGGGAGTGAAGAGCCTCATGTGAGTGTCATGAGAATGAAGGAGTGATGGAAGGATACAGGGTGGTGGGGGTGAGTATTGGTCACCTCCTAGCCAATGATGATGTCAGTGGCTATCCATAGTGTGCTCTGCCCATCAGCCAATACTCACTCAAAGCGTCTCTCCCAGTGTTGAACAGGGCAGAGGGCACATAGGTGACCTGGTATGACCTGGTTCTCTGCCACCTGCTCAGTTCCAGCCCAATCTCTGCTCTCCCCCAGCACCAAAGTCACCAGTTCCTGGTGTGTAGAAATACACAAGATGCTTGGGATCAATCAACATATTTAATCCTCTTAAGGAGTACAAAAGGGGGAGGTGACAGATTAAAGATGGCAGCTCAGCCCTGGTTTCTTCTCTCACGGAGAGGCTCATCCAGCCTCAGGGCTGGGGGGTAGGCGGGGGGGGGGGGGGGCTGCTCTCATGCTGAATTCTCCACTCCTTCCATTAGCAATGCCCCAAGCATGAGCCTTGCAGCAGGAGGGGAGCCATGATTGTTTTCCCAGGGCATGCTGGATATATTGTAATGCCATGGATGAAACCCAACTCCCATCATTAGCAGCAGGGTTCCCAGGCAGCTTTAGTCTCTCAGAATGCTGAGGTTACTCAACAGCACAGCCCTGGGAGCACCTGCAGGGCTTTCAGCACTGGGGTACACAAGAATTCGAGCTTGGAAGAACCATCTTTCTTTCTCTCATGGTGCCCACATTCTACTAGGAGTTGGCTCCATGGTTTGAACTCATAGATTTCTGAGCTGGTGATGAGCTTCTGGATATGAAAAATCTCATCTCCAACTTCCAGCCCTAGCATTTTTCAAAATCCAATTTTGAATCATTTGTCCTCCAAATTCTTCCTCAAGCTACCTTGGGAATCTTGAAAGTACCAAAGGTGACTCTTCCAATATCTCTGCTGGTTCCCCTTGCCTGCCCCTAGCATGTTAAGAATGGTTAAGAATGGTAGAAGGCAGAGGGGAGAAGGACACCATGCATGGTGTCATCATTTCCCAGGTCTGCGACCATTCAGCTCCTAACCCAGCTGTGAGTGCCCAGATTGCATGAGAAGTTGTCACTAATGGAGCATCTGTGGAACTTGGGCTCACTGTGGATTCTCAAGCATGAGGGAACATCTGGATTCTGAGCTGGAAGATGTGGAAGCAGCAGATAGGTGGGGGGCAGGGAGCTGGGTTGAGTTCTCTGGCCATGGGTGCCACAGCAGTGAGCAAAACCCTGACATCAGCACCACCCCCAAAGGCCATGTAGCCAAATCAACAGTTTCCATGGGGAGCAAAGGGCTGAATCACCCAGCATGTCGCCTCCCCTGGCCTGAGTCAGGCGTAAAGGATTAAGCATGCTATTTCGGGGAGCTCCTAAGTGCTCCCTCGGAAAGGTGCCAACTGAGGTGTGTGAGTTCCCATTAACTCCCCAATATTCCTTTCAAGTTAAAGTTCATTGTTTGGTTTGGGTTGGTTTCTCCTTCCCATGCTTGGGCAAGTAACCAGTGACTATTGAGTTCTTGTTTTGTTTTGGTTTGGGGGGGGTCACACCCAGTGGTACTCAGACCTTACTCCTGACTGTTGTCAGAGATTTCTCTTAGCAGGGCTTATGGGGCCCCTCTGAGGTGTTGGGGATCAAATCTGGGTCAACTGCATGCAAGGCAAGTACTGTACTATCTCTCCAACTCCTGCTTATTGGGTTCTAATTTAGCACTCCAATGGAGATCTTTCACACAGATAACTAGATTAATTTTGATCCAGAAACCCTGAATTCCCACTCCTGATTCAAAGGAGGTTGGTGG
Source organism: Crocidura indochinensis (assembly GCA_004027635.1). NCBI lineage: Eukaryota > Metazoa > Chordata > Mammalia > Eulipotyphla > Soricidae > Crocidura > Crocidura indochinensis. Next base: position 15,179 of record PVKC010003588.1, on the reverse strand, counting down.
TCCAGGGAAGGAGGAGGGGAAATATACATAAAAAGAAAATTTCCCATCATTCAATGCAAGATACTCCTAAGAAATACCTAGGGATACTTCCATTCCCCAATAGGTGTACTAGGTGTATGAATTTAGTTAATAACTTCTCCCAACTTTTTGAGGCCAAGACACCCTTTTTGTAGAGAAAGGAACATTTAATTTTACTAGAAAATATACTGTTTAGAAAGATTTCCAATTTAGGAAGATTCTTTGTGATGAAGGGCCTACAAATAGAACTAAAGATCTTGCTTTTATCTGTTTATTTGTTTGTTTGTTTTTGTTTCTGTGAATGTAGGCTCTCTCTTCTCCCAGGGAGGGAAATAGCGGGAGAACTTTTTTTGGGGGGGGGGCATACCTGGTGGCTCTCAGGGATTACTCTTGTTTCTGCACACAGAAACAGGCTCGGGACCTTTTGGGATGCTGGGAATAAAACCTGAGTCAGTCACATACCCTTCCTGCAAATGCCCTACCTGCATTGCTCTAACTCCAGCACATCTGATTGGCTTTTTGGTTTTTTTTTTAAAGGAAATTTCAACCCCAGACATTAATATCAACTTAGGACTGGAAGGAGACTTAAAATTTTTTACTAATTGAATGTGTCTAGTGATTTTGATGTGGGTAACTTGCAGCACTCATTTTGGTCAGTTTTGGAGGGTGGGTAGAGATCACCTCTTCTTCTCAGACAAGGAAACTGATAGACTAGGAAGGGATTTATCCCTCAGAGTTCCAAAATCTCTCCTATTACTCAGTGTCACAGTGATATGCTTTAGTGACCTCTGTGAATCATAATATTGAGGGTTAAGGACAGTCTTAAATTCATTTGAATTAACTAATGGCCATTTTATTGAACATATATTTCTCATTCTTTCCTCTTGTGGTGCTTTTGGTATAACCTAAGAGCTCAGTTTATTGGTTCCATTGGTGGTTAGAAAACTGAGGCAAGTAACTGTCCAAGCAGATAGAACAGGGGCATCACCCGAGTCAGTTGACTTGGGGGTGCTTTTGTATTTTCTGTTTCAAGATAACAGCTGCTTTAGGGGTCCATTGTGCAGTCAGCTTCTGATGCTGGAATCAGCTACCACTTTGCCTCTGGGCTCTTCCACATCCTGAGGATCCTGGTCAGGCACTTGGACCATGGACCTGTGGATGTAGAATGAAGGTCCCTTTAGTGAGGCATCGTGCTGCTGGTATAAAGAGGCAGAACCTGGGCCTTGAGCACCAGCATCCCAGAGGTAGGACATGGTAGCCCACAAGTGTGGATTCTGAGAGCCACTAACCAGAACTTTAAAAGCAGCCATGCTGGGGAGGCTCAATGGCTACCATTTGGTGACTCCCAAAGGACTAGACTCCAATGTAGTCTGATGAGCTTCTCCAGAGCACCCTATCCCCAGAGGTGGGACATGGCTACCCAAAAATCCCCAACATCCCACCCCTTTTCAGGGTGGCCATGAGAAGCCCCATAGAAGAGATGTCCTCCCAGCACCTCCTAGTTCCTTAGACCAACTTGTGAGCTTAATCTCCATCTGTCCCCGAAAGTGCCTAAGAGAACTGATGAGTGTCACAGTGGGGTTCTGGCATCACTGTGTGAAACACAGGCATGTATAGTCACAGCACATGAAATAATATACATTGGGCTGTGGATACACTCATATACACACACAGGGGCCCAGGGACATTCACTCAGACACACAGATTCCAGGGGACACATACACGTAATAGGGGCTCACAGACATACACTCATATACACGCAGGAGTTTGCGGACATAATACTCTTATACACACAGGGACCTAGGGATAAAAACGTATACACACACACTGGGACCCAGGACACATGTACACATATACACAGAGGCTCATATATATGCACAAAATCCCACTCCACACACAGGGTTCATTCATGGATGCATGTACATGGATACATAGGTCCAGGAGCACATCCTTCTAACATGCATGAATAGAGCATCACACATCACACCCACAAATGGCATCATGTACATGCACACAAACACACAAACACACACACAGAGACACACACACACATCCACTTCCCAGACTCCTATAAAGCCGATCCTAGTCTTTCCGTGAATGTAGGCTCTCTCTCTTCTCCCAGGGAGGGAAACATCAGGAGAACTTCCAGAACCCTCTGTGGGGCGGGGAGGAAGGTGAAAAGTGTACAGGGAACATTCTTCCTGGCTCGACTCACCCTCAGAAGCCGGCAGGGCAAAGGGAGTGAGGTTTCTGGTTTCAAAGGCAGCCCAAGCGCCTTCTCCCTCCTCCTGGCCACTTGCACCAGGGCGTAAATCATGGTAAATCATCAGGGCTCCCTCCTCGGGGTGCAGCAGGCTGGGAGAAGGCTGGTGAGTCTAATTCGCTCGACTGAGTATCTCTGGCTCTGCCTGATCCTCTGCCTTCCTAGACATTATCATGTAGGTGCCTGCCCTGAGGGGACCCACCAAGGCATAGAGCTGGTATTTAGAACTCTTAAGAACCATCTTCCATGGCTGAGGGTCTTTGTCTCTCTCCCCAACTAGCACAGAAGAAGCTTCATCCCCCCCCATACCCCCATTTTTCCAGAATCTAGAAGAAGGGTGGCATGACAGCAGGCTGAGGCTTGATTGGGCAAAAAGGCTTGTCCATGGGGCAAGATTTTGTAGGCCAAATAGAATCAATAATTACAAATTATTGAATTACAAAAAAATACACTTTTTATAGACTTTTCTTATGAATAAGGTGATTCCGGGGCTCAGTGACAGAGAAAAACATGGGCAGAGAAAGAAGGTTGTCATCTGGCTGCCCTGACTATCTTGGGCCTGTGAGCAGCTCTGCTTACAAGTCTGCCCTAAGCAGAAACTTCTGGGTCCCATTGCCCGTAGGGGATGTGTCAGAAGACACTTTGGTTTTTGTGTGTCCAGTCCCTCATTCATGGCTTTCATCTCTGTCAGTCATTTTGCTCTCCTTTACCTGTATTCTTGGGCCTCACAATGGATGCCAAAACTCACAGCCTGAATTACACAGATTTCATAGATGCTAACTTCCTAGTGAACAGAGCGTTTTTTGATATCTGTACAGAAGCATGGGGGAAAGCTCTGTTCACTTCTGCCATGTTTCTTTTTAGGATTTCCTCAGTAACCTTTACTTTGGCCTCCCTTAAGCAAAGAACACAGTTCTTTAATAATTACAACATGCACAAATAGTGTCAATTGGCCATTTATGTTATTAGTAAGCTTCCAACCAGAAGGAGGCTCTTAGAAGCTAAGTTAGTGAGGGTTTTTAAGGATGGGAGAGAGGCTTCAACATTATATGCACAATTTTTGCAATATTATTTTATTGTATTTCTAATTAACTATTTAAACACTATGGTTACAAAGTTTTTCATAATACAATTTTCTTTTACAACTGCCAAACTGTTCATAATTGAGTAGAATGTTCATACACTATACAACACTCTTCAGCAGTGCACATATTCTGTCACCAATGCCTCCAGTTTCCTTCCCACCCTTTCCTCTACCTGCTCTGGGATAGACGTTTTCCTTCTCTCTCTTTCTCTCTCTCTCTCTCTCTCTCACTGTTTTTTCCTTTTAGTCACTATGATTTGCAATATAGTTGCTGAAAACTGAAAGGGTATCATGCCTATCACTTTATCTCCTTTTGGTTTTTGGTTTTTGGGTCACACCCGGCAGCGCTCAGGGGTTACTCCTGGCTCTATGCTCAGAAATCACTCATGGCAGGCTCAGGGGACCATATGGGATGCTGGGATTCAAACTACCGACCTTCTGCATGAAAGGCAAATGCCTTACCTCCATGCTATCTCCATGCTATTGGCCCCAGCATCCAATTCTTGTCCAGAGTGATCATTTTCATCTCTCATTGTCATAGTGGTCCCTTCTCTGTTCTAACTGTACTACCTACTCTTCGTGGCAAACTTCCCACCAGGGACTGGTTCTCCTGGACCTCTTCTCCATTTTATCTGGATACTATGAGAATGCTATCTTATAATTTTTATATTCAACAAATGAGTTGCTCATTCTATGTCTATCTCTCTCCCTCTGACTCATTTTACTCAGCATAATACTCTCCATATTCATCCATTCATGATTTCACTTTTCCAGCAGCTGTGTAGTATCTACCATCTAGCTGTATCACAATTTCTTTATTCATCATCTATTCTTGAGCACTTGGGTTGTTTCCTGACTCTGATTACTGAAAACACACATATTTTACTGCCTGGGACACTACTCCTAACCCTTATATCCACTTTAGACTTACTGTTCTTGCCCAGAATGTATTTGTTCCATCCACTTGTACTCTGAAACAAGAGTCCAACCTGCCTGAAAACATATTTTCAGAATATTTAGACTATTTTAACAGTGAAAGCAAAAGCAAGTAAAGAAGACATATCTACTGTTGAACCTGGAGAATTAAGCTGAGTCTGAGCTCAGGTTTGTTCCAGCTGCTTAAAGACCAGTTTCTTTCATGCATATTAGACACTAGAAAACTGGACAACACCCCCTTTATAAGTCTCATATATTTATTAACAAGAGTGGAACTATTTTGATAGTTTTAGAATCCACATATTCTTCTGCACAGTCCAGAAGAAAAAGAGAGTCTCCCTCGATAGTTCGGAGGCAAATCTTAAGACATCACCCTTGCCATGATTCACATCAGATTTAAAGTTCATTTCTGAATCAATGTTTGGGGCTGTGACAGTCATATCAGTTTGTCCTTGCAGATCTTATTCCTTCTGTTTGGAATGTTCCTGCTTGCAGAAATTCCTCTTTAACACTCAAAACCTCAAAGCAAACGTGTCTTAGGTCCATTTCTATATCTCTGAAGTGAATTTATTGCTTTTACTTCTCTGTCCCTGGTACATTCTGTTTATTTCTCTTTGGGCAGCATTGCCTATTTGGTTATTGTTATGTATGCCTTAATTTGTGGTTCCTTCATTAGCCTGTGAACTCTTAGAGGCCAAACCACAAAGATTTATATGCCATAAACCACATAGATCTATGCCATAACTGATATGTTGGGTTGTGAGCCAGTAAACAGCCACAATGTACAGAACTCTCTAGACCTTGGATGAATGCACCTACCAGGTGTTTCAACACCTGCTGCCTTTACACCTGGGTTCTGAGCCTTCCTGCAAGACATGAGATCAGCTTTAGCAGTGGATTTTATGCTTAGAGATGACACTTACCTCCTAAGTCCCACTGGGAATTTTCAGAATACAAAAAGTAAAACATTTCATACACTACAAATACCATTCAAAAATCATTCCTAGAGGCTGTATCAATAAGGTGAGATGAGGGCTGTACGCTTTGCTTGTATGACTGCAGCTCAATGCTCTCCAGTGAATGATCTTCAGAGCATGACTAAGTGCTAATCCAATGGCCCCTTGAGCACTTCCTGGGTAAACTTGGTGGCCCCTGATACTTGAGAGCCAGAGCAACATCATGTCTTAGACCCCTTACATTGTCCTTCCGGTTGCCCACAATTCTTGGGAGTTGTTCCCAAACATAATGAGCTCAGTTTGGGAAGCCTCACCCTCCCACCAAAACAATGACATCCTCTTTAGCCTTCATTGAGTTTGGATGCTTAAAATGTTGAATGTGAAAATTCTAGATTAGTGTCTAGTTTTTGTGAGTCTTGTTTTTGTGAGTCCCACCCAGCAGTGCTCGGAGATTCCCCCTGTCTGTGCTCAGGAATCAGTTTTGGTGGTGCTCAGGGGACTAGATAGTGCTGAGATTCAAACAATGATAGGCTGTGTGAAAGGCCAATACTTTCATTTCTGTACTATCTCTCTATTCTAAAGGTGGATTTTCAGTGCTGAATGCAAGCTGGATATGTAAACGGGAAAAGGGGACAGAAAGCATGTACTTGGAAGATGGGACATGGGTTAAAGAATAGACATGCAGAGTCACCTGCCCATAGGGCTGGGAGAAACTTTGTGGCTCTTGGAAGTTCCACATGGCTATGGCAGATAGCAAGAAGTGAAATAAGGAGAAGCAGAGGAAAGAGAGATAACACAGCTAGGCCAGGACATGGCAAGACACAAAATTCTCCTTGGAGATGGCCAGGATTCATGAAAAGGTTTGTAGTAAGTAAATGAATGGGTTGGTTCCTTATCCAATCTTTCATATATACATGTGTGCAAATTCATATCTTTTCTATTTAATCATGAAGTTTGATTATTCACAACATACAACATTTTATCATTTGGAGACTTCAAACATGTAGAACACTCAAAAGAACTGGCAGTGACAGGAATTGGAACAATAGCACAGTGAGTAGGGTATTTACCTTGCACACGACCAATGCTGGGTTCAATCCTGGCATCCTATAAGATCTCCTGAGCCTGCTAGGAGTAATTTCTGAGGCAGGAATAACTTTTGAGAACAACTGGGTTTGTCCCCCAGAGCAAACAAACAAAAAGAACTGGCAGTAACAATGGATGGAAAATTGGGTGGGTGGGGGGGCACCTTTTCAGATGCTGTCGTTAACATTATGCTCTCACTTTAGCATCCATCCATGCATTCATTCACACAACTATTTCTCTAAATTTCTACTCAGCTAGCATTTTGAGATAGACTTCTCTGGATAGTCTCTCCCCTGCTCCAAAACCTTTTACTTTCTTTCATTTTTCCAGTGAGAAGTTCATACCCTGCAGTGCTTAGGGCTTCCTATTAGCATTGCCCTCAGGGTCATTCTAGGTGGGCTTAAGAGAACCTTAGGGGGTGTTAGAGATCAAGCCCAGCACAGCTGCATGCAAGACAAGAGCTCTACCCCTTGTCCTATGGCTCTAGCCCATTCTGAGTCTTGGCTATAGTCACACAGATTGGGATTTTCCAAATAACCTCACTGCCATTCCATAGTTTGGAATGTAATTTTAGAGCTTTAGATCTCACCCCAAGCATTTGGATGGAACCAGCCAGTGTTGGAAATCTATTGACTAGGCACAGGGGTGATGGATGTATTAGGGGATATAGCCTTGATTAGAAAAGAGGTATCCTGAGCAGCACATATAGGCAGGGCCATGCCAGTATGGAGGAAAACAAGTTCTATTTGAGCAAGTGGGGATGTTTTAACAACCTACTGGCCTGGGTTTCATCTTCTGAGTCATGACAGTGGCTACAGGGAAATCTTGGAAATAGCTGAGATTTAAGGGATCACCCCCATCCCTTCTGCTCTTCCTTGGATCCTTAATTCAGCCATGGGGGCACTGACCCAAGGAAAGCACACGCAGGTTCTGAGTCATACAGATCATAGCTCACAAGCTTCCTGGACATGTTGGAGAAAATAAATGAGATAAACTCCAGGAATGTTCTTCCCAGCAGGACTAGAAACCCACAGTGGGTAGTATGAAAACCACGTGGCAGCGTGGTCAGAACCAAGCTTGTTGTTTTGGTGTTCATATTGAGCTACAGGTTCAAGTTCCAAATAGGGAGAAGGACCAGGTTCTTCATTTGCATGTATTTAGAAAGCTCTGAAGTGCTCCTTTTGGTCCATGTGGGCCCTCATTTCTGCTGCTCATTGGGGGCTTTCCTGAGGACCCTTGGGAGTGTAGACTGAACTCTATAGACTCTTGGCAATAAATTAGCCACTTAATGTATCATCTGCCATCAATACATGATTAAGTGGAAACTTAGTAGGGTCCCAGTCAATGAATAAAGATCAGCTAATTGGAAAAAGAGAGCAATTAGTTAATTCTTGTATTAGTATTAGCCTCACCCATCAATTATCCATGCTAATGTTTGGGAGGGGGGAACCTCCCTCTCTATTTTCTGATGGAAGACAAAACTCTTATCTCACTTGATTGGGGTCACTGAAATAGCAGATTGATAAATCTGCATTTGCATGACCACTGGGCATTTTTGGAGTGGGCAATATGAGTTGGTTACAACTCCACACAGCTCCCACCAAACATACCAATACAAACCTTTACAAATGTGTTTCTTCTCACTCCCCTATGAGAGAGACTGGAGGGAAGAAGTCAAGGAAAAATTTCATTAGTGTGCCGCCTAGCTTGGGCTTAATAGCAGAATGTAATTTGGCTAATGGAGATTGTGTCTTTCATTCAATTATATGGACATTAGAAAGATCTCAAAATAATAGAAATATGCTAGGGAGTTAATTATTCTGGGATGGGCAGCTTCATCTACACTCTGTTCATCAAAGCCCTAATAAGCCCCTCTGGTATGGATGGGGAGGACCAGGACGATGAGAACCTTTATTACAGTACCCGGACCTGGGTTTTGAGTTGCTCTTGAATATTTTATTGGGAATTAGTGTTCATTAATATTTTAGATTAGGGGTGTTTGAAACAGAGAGTTGAGGCCACCAAATTTTATTTTACCCACAAGACACCTCTCAAATATAGGTAGAAAGAGAAGAGTGAGGAAGAAATTGGGGCCAATGGTCACATCACATCCATTCTTTTTGCATCTTAGATTTCTATGTGTAGAGATCCCCCCACCAAGTCATTAGAAGTGTGTGTGTGTGTGTGGGGGGGTTTCTTCCTTTTAAGCCAGGACTTCTGATGCCAAAATATCTGGGTTCCTGGAAGAATTCAACACTTGTAACATAAAGACTTAATCTTGTCACTCTAAATTGTAGAATAGAATCTGGCCACAGGCTCAGGGGTCATTTTTCTCCCTTTGTTGAACCGAGGATGGGCTCTAGCATTTCTCTTTAAAAATTTTAATAACAAATGTTCTCCAAACACAACTGTTTCCCCCAAATCAATCTGCCATTCCTGTACATCATGTGGACAAACCCAGCCAGAGACTGAGCTCTGAATGATGGGTCAAACTTAAAAGTTTTCTCTTCCATTGAGCTAAGCCAAGATTTGTCAATGCATGTTAGCACATATGTCTTTTTCATCTTCTGGTTTGCTTTCCAGAGACCATGGATGCAGCCAATATCCAAGTGAATGAACCAGTTTGGTAAACTTACCAAAACAAAACAAAAGCAAACAAACAAAATCCAGTCTGTCTGGAATTTCTAACCATGATTCTGTTGTTTGAGTGGAAATTCCAAGAGGCATCAGAGTTCAGTGACCACAGGTATGAAATATCTAGGCTGTTCTTTCATGGCACCTAGGTAGTGAAATATCAGCAAGAGCAAAATGTCATCATATTTGATTTTAGGACCACACCCTATTGTGCTCAGGATGTGGGCCATACCCTGAGTTTAAGGATAGGACCTATCTATGATCATGGATTTTTCCAGTGTGGTACTCAAGGGACCATATCTGGTGCTTGGATTTAAACCTGAGTTGGTTGCAAACAAAGCAAGCTCTCTACCCACTACACTCTCTGTGTCCCTGAATGCCTCATTTTAGTAAATATTGTTAATCATTTTTAGAGGTTTGGTTAGGCCCAGTGCTAAAAATCTTAAAGATTTTGTCTCCCTGATGTACCTGGTATAATAATAATAGTGTGAATTCTATTATTACAAATAAAGACATTAAGGTTGGGAGAGTTTTAGTGACTTGACTAAAGTCCTACAAATCAATTTGTAGCATAATCAGTATTCCAATGAAAGCCTAGAAATTTCTAGAATTCCATTATTCTTTTAGTTAGAAAGAGAACAAGATGGGTGACAACTGGAGAGAAATTTGCATTTCAGAGGATGAGTAGTCCTTGACTTAGCATGTTCAAGCTGAGTTGGGGTGCTCATCTGCCAAAAATATAGCACAGGGGTTCCCATTCCAGGAAAGAACACTGGGCTTTCATCAACCTAACTTGCTGCCACCGAGGATCTCTGTTCCTCCAAGACTGAGAAGATGGTAAGAAATGAGGCCAGAGCCATATCATAGTGGGGAGGGCATTTGCCTTGCATGTAACCCAACTGGATTTAAATTCTGACATCACATATGGTTCCCCAAGCCAACCGGGAGTGATTTTTGAGTGCAAAGCCTGAGCACCACTGGATGTGACTCAAAAGTCAAAAACAAACAAACGAAAAAGAAAATGAAAAAGAAATGATGCACACATACAAACACACACATTTTAAATCTTAGACACACTTTTCATATGGTAAATGGCCATCTTATTCATTGATTTCTTCACTCCTAGATTAACTATTTATCGAGTACTTCCTGTGAGCTCTAAATAGGCCAGCACTGGTAAGAAGCTTGTGGAATTTACAGTCTGGTGATGATAAAAGAAGCAATAAGAAAATATATCAATCCTTGACAAGCAATTCAAAAGCTACAAAGAAGAAACCCAGGATCTAGTGATAGCAAAGAGCTAGGTATATTGTTGCAGGGCATGGGGGTCACTGTGTGAACTAAGGTGGTGGCCAGGGACAAGACCCTCCAAGGGAGTGGCAGAGCTGTGACTTGAATTTTGGACTTAATTTGTGGTGAAGAACTGGCCTCAGGAAGATTCCCAAGAGTGCAAACAGCTGGACCCAAGACATGGAAGGAGGAATAATTTGTTCAATTGAGATTAGAGTTAACCCTGAAGGAATTTATAGTGAAGAACACTCTCTGATAAGAAGTCACGAAGAGGTTCTCAATGCCAAGAGGCATAGAAATATATTCAAGGTTCTCAGAATAATGCCCCCATGTAGCTCCCAAGATATTCCAAAGAGTTTATCACATGAGACTAATAAGGTAACTGGTAGGACAGAGTAGAGGAAAGAAATGACAAATTTGGAAGGGAGCTATAGCCAGGAAGTTGTTGAGTAACAGTGTTTTAGAGAATGTGGGTCATGGAATCTTACTAGGATTTTAAAGTATTGCAATGGCAGCCAAGAGGAGAACAGCGTTGAAGAGGACAAGAGGTACACAGAGGAAGAAGTGATAGTCCCAACATGGGAAACATGATATCACTGGCAGAGAGGTAGAGACTAGGGGGCGTGAAATATGTACCTCTAAATTGGGGGTAAGACTTAGAGAATTTGTTGAAATATTGGAGGAAAGGAGAAAACAAAACAAGAAACTGAGGAAAATTCAGTTGGATCATAGTAACACTGACTCACGAACTCTTTCTGGACTGTACATTGGCCTGTAATGGTCAGCCCTAGGTCTGAGTGCCAGATGCTTGGACAGAGAATGTTGGGAAGAATCATTCTGATAGATGTAGAGCGCGAGTCAGAGTCACTGCCATTGAGGTCTCCAGTCATCCTTGTGAGCAAGTTGACTTAACACATACATTCTGCTCCAACATCAGACCTCCGGCAATTACCGAGAATAAACCACATGCTGGATCTCAACCAGTCCTGGGCTCCCGCAAAAGCCAACAATTAAAAGGTGTATCCTCGGTGGATGACCAGCTACTCCGGAGACCCCCATTTTCCCTGGGGGTTGACTAACAGCTTTCAAGAGTACGCCCCAGCCCGAGCTCCCGAAAACCTGGCCCAGGCCCTAGGAAGTGCTTCAATAATGGATGATCACCAATAAACAGCCAGCGATTTGCTGGAAATTATGAGCAATGAATAATTGAGAGGCGGGGAGCCCAGGCAGTGATACCTTTCCTCCTGCTGATCATCCTTAATGCATTTCCTCACTGCAGTCCCTGTACACGGGGTGCAGGCAGAACTAACTCGGCCTTCAGAAGATGCTGACCAGCTTCAGGAAGTGCCCCAGAGTTATAAATACTTGGTTTTACCTGTGTTCAATTTCAGTCCATATACCCCACTGGCTCTGTGGGACACACAAGTATGACTTGCTGGGTGTCCACTACAAAGTCCTTGAGAAAGGCTGTGGATTGCCAAAAGTGTGCATACAGGGAAGAGAGGAGAGACCACAGTATTTATGTGAGGAAATGGAGGGAAGTTTCACGATTCATGGTTGGTCCTATTCTATAGCATCTGAGACAACCACACACACATACACACACACACACACACACACACACACACAAAATCACACACCTCTTTGCTCTTGATGATGACCTTTGCTCATGACTCCCATATCATCCTGCTTTACCCTCTGTTCTTCCCTATTGTCTTGGTTTCAAATTGTACTTCCTTTCATGCCCCTCCAAGATTCTGTGCCCAAGATTCATCATTATCGGTCCTTCATCCCCACTGTGCACCAAAAGGCCTTCCATGAAAGCCAGAGAGAGAAAACCATCAATCCATTCTGATATAGGCCACCCTGCCCAGTCCAGGTCCTCTCTCTGCTTGCAGTTGCTGCACTCACCAGCCCCATTGAAGCCTGTGAGCCAATATACTGGCTGTTTTTGTCCCTGGAAGAGCCTTTTTTCCATGTGCTAAACTGTCCTCCTGCATCATTTTATCTGGGTCCTTGTTTAATATAACTTCCCAGAAAGGTAATTTTCTCCTCTTACACCTTCTCCTTCCTTAGGGCCCCTTGCAGCTCTAGCTAGATCCTTCCCTACTGATATTTTCTCCATTGAGACATTGTGTATTTCACTGTCATAACAAAGCAAGATGGCATTTCCAGCAACTACAACCATGCACCTTTATTTCCCTCCAGTTGACAACCTAACTGACTCACCCAGGTCATGGTGGGGTGAAATTAGGATGTATTTATTCTGCAGAGTATTTCCAATTCCAGAGGTCTCCTGTATCCTTGGTATGTAGCACCTTTCTCCTGCTTCAGAGCTCACCAGACTGAAGCTCTCTGATCCCACTTCAGTAGCACATTTTCCTCCTTGCCCTGCCTTCCTTTCCCAGTTTCAAAGACCTCCATGAATCCACAGGCAGACCTTCCAGAACCTTCTTCCTGCATTAAACTCAGAAGTTCATTAAGTGTCATTCTACTGGTGACTCTAATTCATTCTTCCTGTGCAGCCTCTACTGTTCAGCACATCCAGGCACAAGAAGGACAGCATTTGGGGGCTTCATTCAGTTGCACTCTAAACCTTGAGCTATTTTGCACATCCCTGGGTCAGTGTCCTACACAGGCAAAGCTACAAGCAGGTGGGACATCTTAGAGCTTCTCCATTGCTTTAGTCACTTTTGGCTCTCCCAACAGTGCTCAGCAGGCATCAAAGGATCTGGAGACTGAAATGGATTCAAATTCTCACTATCATTCTCTCTGTCCTTCACCCACCCTTGGATCCTGGGATTCTGCCCTGCCTGTGCTTGAAGGGTTTGCCATCTGGAATGTTCCCTTGCTGGCTCTGTAAGTTCAGAGCCTTTATCACCCTTAAGACCAGGAAACTTGACATTTTGTCAAGGTGAAGCTTGTTGAGTTTCCCTGGAGCAGGGAGAATATTTATTCTCTTTCATGGTGGCTTGTAACACTTTCTGCTTCTGTGAACAGTGCTCACCTTCTTCTCTACAAAGCAGAGGATGGTTAGACAATGTATCTTGTTTTTAGCTTTCCATTCTTCTCTCTAACAGGGAGCAAGTATTTGATCTCATTTTTTGCTGAATTGTTTAATTTTATTGGAAAGGTGCAGCTTTGGCAGAGAAGAATTCTCATTGCAGAATTTAATAGAGACAGGTGTAGGCCCAGGAGACAGAGAGTATAGCACTCTTGGGATTGTAATCATAGAAAAAATTGCTTTGAGTGTTTATTCCTGGCCAGAAACCATGTGAACTATATCACATGCATTATCTTATTAGGTTCTTACAACACAGAAATATTTTACTGCGCAGGCACCAAAACATAAGCTTTTAAGCAGAGACTAAAATACCTGCAACATCAGTGCCAGAAACAAGTTGGGATATGGCATCTAGAGAGAGAGGATGCAAGTTCTAATGAATACATTTGTAGAGAAATTTTAAACTTCAGGGATGGGGAAAACTGGAGACAAGAACAAGACAAAAAGAAACAGGGAGAAAAAAAGAATAAATGAGGATGAAGATGAAGAAAAGGGAAGGGAAAGATAAGGGGAAATGAGAAAGGATGGGGAGAAGGAAGAAAAAGAGGACAAAGAAGAAGCGAGGAGGAAGAGAAAAAGAAAGTTTGAGGAAGTGAAATTCTGAGGAGGTTGAAGGGTGGAGGAAGAGGATAAGGAAAAAGAGAAGGAAAAGCAAGGAAAGAAAGAGGAAGGGAGGAGGAAATGGAGGATAAAAAGAAAAGAAGGAAGAGGAAGGTAAAGGATATTAAAGGAGGAGAAAGGAAGGAGGAAAGAATGAAGGCAGAGGAAATGGAAGGGGGATTTTGAGGAAGGAGAAATAGAGGGAGGAGGAAGCAGAAGACAGGTCACTTCTCTTCCTGGGAAGACTTGCTGACTTGACCATCTGAGTCTGGGCTATGACCTGGTAGCCATCGTTCCTTCCTACATCAATGGTCTTAGAAGGGAGAGGCAGGAAAGAAGGGAGGGCTGAGGAGGGAAGGGAGAATGTGGAGGTCTTGACCCTGAAATAGCCCCATTTTGACTTCCTGCCTCAGCTCTATGAGCCTGTGTGTGAAAAGGGAAGGCTTGAGGGTCTGTCTCCCAGGCTAGCTCTGATGCCCGTCCAGTGTCTGATTCGGTGCCCAAGAAACACTGACTGGAGGGATGAGTCTCAGTTTCTCAAGACCCCAGCCCCCAGTCTGTGTTGCCCCTGGGAGCTACAGGGATGCTACTACATGGCTGGGGAACAGGGGCACGGGGTGAAGTTGGAGGCAATGTGTGACCTTGACTGTCCTCCACAGCCTGATGGATGGGCCGGTGCCGTCTCCTGGAAAAGATGAAGACGCTGTGAAGGAAAGAGCTGTGGAAAGCCTTAATCCCCAGTGGCAGGATGGGTTTGATCAAACACTTGCGGTGCGGCATGTTTTCTCACAGGGGCCTCAGCCGCTGTCAGGCGTCTGCAAAGTTTCTGAGTTGGAATGAAATATTCCCGCCATCTCATCCCCCTCCACCCCTTCTGAGCTGCTGACAACACTGAACTGTGTTTGCTCAAACCCAGAAGACTCACACCTCTGAACATGATTCTCCTGGATAGTGTCGAAGCCCTTCAGCATGGAAGGGAAGGGGACAGTTGGAAGAAGAACCCCCTTCAGAAAACAATCCACTGCTGTAACTCTTGGGGGCTAAAAGGAAGGTCATGGACAAAGCCTGACTGACTCTCTGCCCTGTGTAGGGGAGAGGTATTCTGGGCTCAGGGACCAGGACACAGCTCTGTGGTGGCCATCTCTGCAGCTGTGTCCCTGAGTCTCTATTCCTGCTGTCCCAGACTCAGAACTGCTTCATAGCCAGAAGAGTCACAGCCACAGACAGAAAAACTTCTCAGATATATCC
>PVKC010003587.1:6961-38616 GCA_004027635.1 Crocidura indochinensis | reverse complement strand
GGGGCCCGGGAGATAGCATGGAGGTAAGGCATTTGCCTTTCATGCAAGAAGTCATCGGTTCAAATCCCGGTGCCCCATATGGTCCCCCGTGCCTGCCAGGAGCAATTTCTGAGTATGGAGCCAGGAGTAACCCCTGAGCACTGCCGGGTGTGACCCAAAAACCAAAAAAAAAAAAAAAAAAAAAAAAAAAAAAAAAAAAAAAAAAAAAAAAAAAAAAAAAAAAAACACATCATGCTACTGTTTATTTAAACAAAAATGCTAATGTCCCACCCCGTTTTGTTCACAGAAAGTCAAGCCCAGTGAGAGAAAGTCAAGATGTCACCTAATATAAATTGGAAAGAAATCATGAAAGTCGATCCGGATGACTTGCCTAGACAAGAAGAATTGGCAGATAATTTACTGGTTTCTTTATCCAAAGTGCGTAATGAGTAAATATGCGTACACATAACTGTTGTCACTCAGATCATATAAGAGGAGACTAGTTATCCTAGTAGGCCCATGGGCAAAGGAGGGGGATGCTGGGAACTGGGGTGGAGGGATGACAACACTGGGGGTGGGAATAACCCTGATTCAATGCCACTATGTACCTCAAATATTACTTAAATATAATTCACGTTGATTATTTTTTAAAAATAGCGTACTTAGATGTTGATGAGATGTTACCAAACTTTTAAAAGTTGCATTTCTGTTTAGGTGGAAGCAAATGAGCTAACGAATGAAAGTCAAGAAAATGTGATTCACCTTTTCCGAGTGACTCAATCGCTAATGAAGGTTGGTGTTCAGTAGATTTTGATAATAACGTTTGAGTATGTGTGAGAAGTTCAAAAATATGGAAAATTCAAAAATTAAGAAATTCCTTTGCAAGTACTTTGGAATTCTAAATAACTACTAAAAAGTCAGAACCCTCAAATGTGGATTGACAGTTTTAGTGTGCAAAAGCATTGTCAGTTTTTGTTGAATATCCCGGATAAAAAGGAGATTCTGTTAATTCTAATGGTAATCCTGGAGTTATTTGAAAACAACAGATTATGATAAAGATTTATTATGAGGAACAGAGATTGAGATGTGAGAAAATCTAACAGGGCAAAAGACTGAAGTCTAATTTTAGGTAAGTAGAAGGTCATGGTAAAATAATAAAGCCACTCTAGAATGGTGGTTGCCATAAATAAAAACTGGAAATACAAAATGTGTCTATTATTTACATTTGAGGAGATCAATGCAGAGAATTTATGCAGGTTGAAGATGAAACAGATATTGAGCCATTTGAAATAGATTGCCAAGGATTTTAAGTTGTATATTAAGTAAATTGCTCAAGCTATCAGCAGTCAGAGGAGTCTAAAGATTTGGAGGTTATGGGGAAACCATACTGTGGTGCTTTGAAACCACTCCTGTCTCTGCTCAGGGACCACATATGGGTCCAGGGGTAAAATTGGGGTCACTTACATGCAAGGTGGTTGCCATATCCCCTATACTCTTTCCTATATACAGTTTTGAGTCACAGTTGATTACAAAAATAAGCTATAGGGACCAGAGTTATAATACAGCAGATAGAGAATACTTGCCTTACACTTGTCTGACCTAGATTGGATTTTTTTGTATATATAGTATATATATTTTTGTATATATATATGTATATATATATGTATATATATATACATATATATACATATATATATATACAAAAATATATATACTATATATACAAAAAAATCCACTCTTGGTGGAAGCTGGAGACTATATATATATATATATAGACTATATATATATATATAGTCTCCAGCTTCCACCAAGAGTGATCCCTGAGCACAGCCAGAAGGAAGCCCTGAGCATTGCCAGATGTGGCCCCAAACCACCCCCACCTCCCAGAGGAAAAAGTAAAAATGCATTTGGAATATTAAAGTGTTTCTACAGGACAAATTGAAGTTATCTAGGAGTACTGTGAAGGAGTTTGTCATAAAGCATGTATTAGAGTAAAGACAGGTATAGGAACATAGTGGGAAGCATTAGAGCATCAGAAGCATTAAAGTTGCAATACTGATGAGTATATACGATAGAAAGAACAGAAAAGAGGAATCAGATGTTTCAGACTAAAATCTCCATATATTAGAAATAGCAAGGAATAGGGAGATTTAAAAAAAAAAATCAATGTTTTTTTTTTTTGTGCTTATAATATAGTGTAAAGGGATCTTAGTATTTTATTTTTTTCTTTTTAAAATTAGATGAAAGCTCAAGAAGTAGAACTGGCTTTGGAAGAAGTTGAAAAAGCTGGTGAAGAACAAGCAAAATTTGGTAACTGCCAAAAATGTTTATTAAAGTATTAAGTAATAGATTTAACTTATTAATGAAACAGAGAATTTTAATTTAGTCTACCTGTTAAGTATATGACTTTGTTCTAAAAATCTCATATATTGAGTCAAGTATAAAAAAATACCATAATGAGGGAATCTTTTAAAATAATTTATTGGGACTTATTTAACAACTTGTTTAATGAAAGTCTGATTGTTAAAACATTTATTTTCTTTAATAGAAAACCAGTTAAAAACTAAAGTAATGAAATTGGAAAATGAACTAGAGGTATGTTCTTTTGTTATTTCTCAACTACAGTTATATCAATTTTATGCTTTTGAATTATTTTAAAAGTTTTTCACATTAGATAAAAACAAATGTGTAAGAATATTGTGGTTAGAATTTTTTTTTAAACGCCATGGTTACAAACATGTTCGTAATTGGGTTTCACCCATAAGATACTCACCCCCCTTCACCACTGCAACTTTCCCACCAGCAATGTCCCCTCATTTCCCAGCATTTTATGAGAAATCGACTTGATTAGCTAATTGTGAACCAAATAAAAGCAATAAAAGCTAGATGGACCTTCTAGTTGATGGGGTGCACAGATGATTACTTGTAATTGAGGCATGTGGGGATTTGAGGACTAGAGATAGTCCTTAGCCATACCATTATGTCAAAAGACATATTTTCTGAGACAGGAACTCAAACGTGAATATTTCATTGTGTAAATTGGAATACTTTGTGGATCCTGAGATTATGAGTAAGAATGTGCAAATTCTTGAACGTTTAAAAGGAGAGAGTTGCTTCTTTCTCTGTAATAGGATGGGAAGACAAATGAAACTTTTTGGTTTATATTTTATTGCCTGTAAGTTAAGAGTAAAAATTTTGCTTCTTACATAACTGTAAAAATAAGAGAGAGAAATGTGTGGTTATTTTTCCAGAACTGAAATGAAATAGAAATATGCTAAAGAAAATATTCCCCTGAGGGAACCTAGTATCAGACTATTTAAGTTCAAATCCTCATTCATTAATAATTCTGCAATTGAATGAGTTACTTGCTTTTTAAAATTTCCAACTGTATATCACTCTCCAAACAAGTGGAAATGGTGATGGTAAACAGATGGGACTATATTAAACTGGGAAGCTTCTGCACCTCAAAGGAAATAGTGACGAGGATACAAAGGCTACCCACAGAATGAGAGAAACTATTCACCCAATATCTATCAGATAAAGGGCTAATATCTAAGATATACAAGGTACTGACAGAATTTAACAAGAAAAATACATCTGACCTCATCGAAAAAGGGGTAGAATAAAAGAACAGACACTTCCTCAAAGAAGAGATACAAATGGTCAAAAGACACATGAAAAAATGCTTCACATCACTAATCACCAGGGAGATTCAAATCAAAATAACAATGAGGTACCATCTCATGCCACAGAGACTGGCACACATCATAAAGAATAAGAACAATCAGTTTTGGTAGGGATGTGAGGAGAAAGGAACTCTCATTCACTTTTGGTGGGAATGCCATCTTGTTCAGCCTTTATGGAAAACAATATAGAGATTCCAGGGACCAGAAAAATAGCACAGTAGAAGGTGTTTGTCTTGCATGCAACCGACATGGGAGGGACCTGGTTTGGTTCCCAGCATTCCATATGATCCCCAACCTGCAGGGGAGATTTCTGAGTACAGAGCCAGGAGTAACCCCTTAGCACCTTTGGGTATTTTTTAAAAAAGAGTAAAACTTATAAAAATAAAAAGTTAAGGGGCCGGAGTGGTGGTGCAAGTGGTAGGGTGTTTGCCTTGCACATGCTAACCTAGGATGGACCACGGTTCGATTCCCTTACGTCCCATATGGTCTCCCAATCTAGGAGCGATTTCTGGGTACATAGCCAGGAGTAACCCTTGAGTATCACTGGGCCCGAAAAATCAACAAAACAACAACAACAACAACAACAGCAACAAAAACCACTTCAAAAAACTGCAAATTGAGATCCCATATGATCCAGCTATTCCACTCCTAGAGATATAACCTAGGAACAAAAACACAACACAAAACTGCCATATGCACACCTATATTCATTGCAGCACTATTTATAATAGCCAGAATCTGGAAACAATCCAGATGCCCAACAACAGATGAGTGGCCAAAGATACTGTGGTACATATACACAATCGAATACTATGCAGCCATCAGAAGAAATGAGGTCATGAAATTGTTCTATATATGGATGGACATGGGATTTATTATGCTGAGTGAAATAAGTCAGGAGAGAGATAGACACAGAATAGTTTCTCTCATCTATGGATTTTAAGAAAAGTAAATAGCATTCTTGTAATAATACCCAGAGACAGGGGCCAAGAGTGGTGGCACAAGCAATAGGGCATCTGCCTTGCATGCACTAGCCTAGGACTGACTGTGGTTCAACCCCTGGCATCCCATATGGTTCCCGTAACTTGAGAGTCACTGGGTGTGGACCAAAAACTAAAAGAATATATATATATATATATATACCCAGAGACAATAGAGATGATGACTGGAAGTTCTGGCCCATGATATGAAGCTTGCTACAAAGAATGGTGAGTTCATTTGGAGAAATGACTATACTGACAACTACCATGACAATAGTAGTAAATGAGAAAAATAGAATGCCTATCTTGAATGCAGGCAAGGGGTTGGGGAGGAGAGAGATGGAGGGCACTGGTGATGGAATGTTGCACTAGTGAAGGGGGTGTTCTCTTATATGTATATTTATATTTATATTTTATTTTATATATATATAAAACTGAAACCCAGCTATGAACATGCTTGTGATCATGGTTCTTAAAGACATGTATAAAAAATAACAGAGCTTTGACTATAAAAATAAAATTTCCAACTGTTAGCTTCTTGGACAATGACAGTTAATTACTAATGAACATCTATTACTGAATTTTAAAGTTTTAGGGATTCTTTATTAAGATTTAGCTAGGCAGCTGCTATAGAGAGTAGGTGAGTGTCATTGGAAGCAGTTAGTGAGAAAGCACTGTAAGCATTAATAATTGTGAAATCTCATCTGAGAAGGCAAGAATATGAAGATCAGGTGGTGGAAGAAGGAGCGAGAAGATGCAAAAGATGAGAGATGATCTTTGAGGTCCAAGGGTAGCTAGAGACAATCTTGGTGTGAACATGGGAATTAAAGGCTATAGACTCACCAAGAAGCAAATAAAATAATGAAAAATCAGAAATGAAAGTTATAAGGACACAGAATATGCTTAGGTAGCTATTGAAGGATTTTAAAAGATGGCACCCATGATGGTGCTAAAATTTCTCTTTTTTTTTTTTTTTTTGGGTTTTTGGGTCACACCCGGCAGTGCTCAGGGGTTACTCCTGGCTCCATGCTCAGAAATTGCTCCTGGCGGGCACGGGGGACCATATGGGGCACCGGGATTCGAACCGATGACCTTTTGCATAAAAGGCAAATGCCTTACCTCCATGCTATCTCCCGGGCCCCAAAATTTCTCAATGAATTTTGAAATAAGAAGGGGTTGGAAAATTAGATGTCACATGAGAGTTTATGCTGTTGTGCTTCTTCTAGAAAGAGTTGTTTTAAAATTGCAATTTGGGCTAAATCAAAACCTAACTACTAAGTTTTAACATGTGAACTAGTGATATATATCCCAAATGAGAGAGTTCCAAATGAGTCACTATATGATAAGGGCCAAATTGTAGTGATGGCAAGGATTTGAATAGGAGGGTTTAGTAAAAAAAAAAATAATAATAATAATAAAGACTAAAATGATAAAATACTCATTTATCTTGGAGGATCCTCCATTTATATTGGAGGATTTCTGAGAACACAGTTTAAAACTTGTTGAAGGAAGTAAAGAAAAAATAGTTAAAGTAGAAGAGTAATGGAATTATACGGTAAATAAATGAAAGTCTCTTTACTAGTGAATAATAACTAATAACTAATTAACTAATATTCAAGTAAATTTAAGAAGTAGGAGTGTGGGTTCTTAAGCTAGCATGATTAGAAAATATTGGTCCTACTATACCATATAAATTGAAAATAAGTATGGTTATTTGTTTTTTATTAACTTCAATCTTCAAACCTGATAGTATTGTTTAATATTTTTGACTTATTAAGATGGCACAGCATTCTGTAGGTGGGCGTGACACTCGGTTTTTACGTGAAGAAATTCGCCAACTTGAAAAGCAATTGGAACAAAAAGATAGAGAATTAGAAGACATGGAAAAGGAGTTGGAGAAAGAAAAGAAAGTTAATGAACAAGTAAGACACATTGGTTTTTTTTTTTTTTGATGAATTGTAAATTATTCAAATAGGGAAGTTTAATCTAAATTGAGCATCTGATTGTGATTTTATAAGTATTGGTATTATTAATGTTTACTTATTGCTTGTGAAAAATTATTCACAGTTATTTATAGTTCTATGGATTTGAAATGTAGTTCATCAGTTATTTCTCAAATTATCACTTGGAAATTACTTTTTTCCTAGGAAATTAGCATTACCTATATAATACCAATATGGTTTAAAATACTGGTATAAAGGGTTCATAAATATTTTCTTGCCATAGCTATTTTGGGGAAAATAATATTTTCTTATATTTGCAGTAGACTAGGAAAGTAATTGCTGAATATATATTAAAAATAACCTAATTTCTTATTTACAAGTATATGTTATTTAATAGGTGAATATATGCTTCAAATCATACATTTTTATACAAACATTTTGTTATTCTTAAACTTTTCCTTGTTACTTAAATAATTGATGCTATGTTAAATTTAACATAAGCAAACATTTTGAAATTTTTTTCAAAAATAATGTATCTTCTGTCAGAAAATAAAACATTTTCTGTTTGCCTCAACTGTCAGCAGTATAAAATGTGGTGCTTCAATGTGGTAACTTTCCTGTCAGATGCCTAGGAACTTTTTCTACCTTTGTGTCCTGTCATTCACTTACGTTACAGTCTGATAGTTTAATTTTTGTAAAAGAGTGATAAATTTTACTATAGAAAAGCTTATGAGATAATGTTGTTATGTAGTTATTTATTTTTGGTTTTGATGGGTCATACCTGGTAGTGCTTCAGGAATTACTCATGGCAGTACTTGGGGATCTTCTGTGGTGCCAGGGGTTGAATCTGGGCTGGTCACGTGCAAAACAAGAAGCCTACTTGCTGAATTATTATAACTCCAACCCCAGTAATACTGCTTTTTAAGGAGAATTTATTATAAATGTTTTTGTAAGGTAGAGCATCTATGTTTTGTGTATTTTATTATGTAATTTAGAAGTTTTGTAAAAGTTAGTCTCTATATATAGTTATGCTATAAAGTATAATTTGATCAGACTTCAAAGTTTGAAATCAATTATTATCTGTTATCTGTTATTTGTTTAGGTGACTTAGTAAAAATGCAGAAGGCCTTGATATTTTTCTTAAAGGGTCCAACCGCTGATATAAGGCAGTAGTATAGTTTGGAGGAATGTCTGTATTGTTGGTTTTGGGGGAGGGGTTATAGTTCATAACTGATAGTTTCTCATCATTTATGCCACGTGCCCTTAGCTAATTATTTACCTTTTTATTTCTTAGACTTTTATCTTATTGATAGACACATAGAAAACTGGAATATATAACCCATATGCCTTTACATCTGTTAGGTTTTTGATGAATATGATTTGCTTTGTCAATTTCTTCCTGGAAATGAATCTTTCTAATTTATTGAGTATAATGTATGCCAGAGGTTGTGTTAGGTATGAGGGATCTAGTGGGAAAAGATTCTGATTTTCAGGAAATTCATTGTCAATAATATAAAATAGGAATAATACGATAGTTCAGATATGTAAGAACATATGAATACTCCAGAATATAACAGGGAGGGAATACATAAAACAATCTTGAGATTCAGGAAGTGATCAGTAGATTAAGATCTAAAGTAGAAGTTAGCCCAGCAGAGGACCTGAGATTTGTGTCAGAGTTAAGGACAGATCTCTGTCATACTAATCTATTAAGAGGTAAGAGTGTGCAGAATTCAAGGAACTACACTATGTATTTGACTGATCTATATATAAAATATATATAGTACAGAATCCTTACCATATGTTAGTATATTCTTACAAGCTTTCATTTATGATTCATTTTTTGAAACTTATCATATGAGATAGTTGTTATTTAGACCCATATTGTTTATATTGTACTTCTTTTTTTTTGTTTGTTTTTTGTTTTTGGGCCACACCCAGTGATGCTCAGGGGTTACCCCTGGCTATGCGCTCAGAAATCGCTCCTGGCTTGGGGGACCATATGGGACACCGGGGGATCTAATCGCAGTCCGTCCTAGGCTAGCACAGGCAAGGCAGGCACCTTACCTCTAGCGCCACTGCCTGGCCCGGAGATATTATACTTCTTTTATTGTCAGCATGTTTATATACACATAAACATAGTTCTCTATCTTCTCTTTTTGGGGGGACGGTTCTCTATCTTCTCTCTCTTTTTATTGGGGGGGTTGGACCATACTCGGCAATGCTCAGGGGTTACTCCAGGCTCTGCACTCAGAAGTCGCTCCTGGCTTGGGGGACCATATATGCTGAGGATCGAACTGAAGTCTGTCCTGGATCGGCCACGTGCAAGGCAAATGCCTTACCACTGTGCTATTGCTCATGCCCCAGTTCTCTCTCTTCTTGATGAGCCTTTTGAGAGTTAGTGGCAGACATCATGGTGTTTCTCATTTAAATATTTTAACACCTCTCTGGAAGAATGACATACTCTAAACCATAACCACTCTCTAATTATCATACTTAGGAAATTTAATACTGACTCAGTAGTAGTATTTAATGTCTAATTACATGAGCAGATTAGATTTCTTATTTTGGCCCAATAATGATATCCTTCTAGTGTCCTAATCTAGTAGCTCAGGTTCCACAAGGATCACATACTATATTTAGTTTTTGGGTTTTTTTTTTTTTCTTTTGGTTTGAAGCTACACTCAGTGATGGTTAGGGTTCACTCCTGGTTCTGCACTGAGGAATTACTCCTGGCAGTGCTCAGGGAATTATATTTTAGAAGCTGAGGACTGAACATGGGTTAGTCCTGTGCAGTGCTACCCACTGTACTTTTGTTCCAACCCATATGTTTAGTTTTTCCTTATAGTATTTTAATTTTAGTGGCAGACCCCTGGAGTTATTTTTCTTCTGCTCTCCTCAAATAAGCTGGAAAAGCCAAAAACTGAAAAGTCATTTTAAAAAAAAAGGATGCTCTTTGAACAATAGATGAAAACATTCATAATGGTTTC
The DNA here is from genome assembly GCA_004027635.1 of Crocidura indochinensis. Taxonomy (NCBI): domain Eukaryota; kingdom Metazoa; phylum Chordata; class Mammalia; order Eulipotyphla; family Soricidae; genus Crocidura; species Crocidura indochinensis. The sequence continues at coordinate 29,038 of PVKC010003587.1, read as the reverse complement.
AGTACATTTCTTTTTGGGAGGATACAAGGAAAAAAATTAAAAATGAAATATTCTTAACAGGCAGAAAAATATTACATATTTTCAAATATTTCATGCATTAGTCATTATGCTAATTTTTAATTCTTGTGTCAGTATATAACATGAAAAAAAACTTAAACGATACTAAAAGAATTTCACACTTGGTGTTGGTCCTGGGTTATGAATCTAGTCACATTTACTTTAGGCTTCTTATTTGAGGGGGAGAGGAAGTAGAATTTAGTTAGTTTTGATGACTGTGTGGTTTATATATTTATTATTGATGCCAATGACAAAGCCTGAATTGGCCACATTCAGGGCAAGCACCTTTCTGCTAGACTACTGTCCCAGACTATTTCTTTTTAACCATTATCTTGTATTTTCTGATATTTCTTTTTTTTTTTTTTTGATATTTCTAAGTAATTTTACCCTTACTGGGATCAAAGAATAAGCTTAGTCCTGAGATAGAGGGCCAGAAATATAGTCAAGATCTTGTCATGTCATTAGATTTTCTGGAAGTGGGAGAAAGAATTAGTTTGTTGTTTTTTATTTCTCTATCCTTTAGCTAGTTTTGTTGGTTTTTAATGATTTAAACTCAAGGCTAGAACAGCTGCAGGGTGTTTGTCTAGTATGCGGCTGACCGGGGATGGACCAAGGTTCCGTTCTGGCATCCCAGATAGTAGCCTGAGCCTGCTCTGAGCGAAGAGCCAGAAGTAACTCCTGAGCACTGCTAGGTGTGGCCCCAAAACTAAAAATAAATAAAGTTTAAACTCCATTTCTTTTTGTTGTTATTGTTGTTTTGCTTTGTTTTGTTTTGTTTTGTTTTTGGATTGCACCCAGCAGCACTCAGGGGCTACTCTTGGCTCTACGCTCAGAAATCGCCCCGGCAGGCTCGGGGACCATGTGGGATGCCAGGATTCGAACTACTGTCCTTCTGCATGCGAGGCAAATGCCCTACTGCTGTGCTATTTCTCTGGCCCCCTAAACTCCACTTCTTTTACCCTTCCTAATACTTACTAGTTTTCACTATTATTGAAAAGTGAAACTTACTATTTATGTCTTGGATTGACAGGAATGTTTAGCATTTAGAAGTTAAACATTTTCTAGGTTATTAGAAATAACTTAAAATTTAAATTAGTAAGTTAATAATCTATCTTTATATTGTATTACTACTGAATTTCACTTTTTTAATTTTAGTTGGCTCTTCGGAATGAGGAGGCAGAAAATGAAAACAGCAAATTAAGAAGAGAGGTTGGTAAAACAATTAGAGATTTTGATGGTTCAATAAAGATCTTTAAGTTCTTTAATTATAAATTTATACTTTAATCAAAACTTCTACCTTCTTAATAATATTTTCAATGTGGCTATTTTTATTACGTGACTTTCATAACTAAAAAAAAGGTGAGAATTTTTAGTACCATGTTTATTTCTTAAGATAAATCTTGCTTTTTTTGTTAAGTTATTCTTGGCTTCTATAGCAATAACTTATATTTAAGGAATTTATTTGGCAATACCTGGTGGTGCTCAGGGTTTTGCATTCAGAAATCATTCCTGGCAGGTTTGGGGCACCATATAGGATGCCATGGATTGAATTCAGTTAGTCCTGGGTTGGTTACGTGCAAGACAAACACCCTACCCAGTGTGCTATTGCTCTGGCCCCCATAGGAATATTTTTAAATCATATACATAAAGGAGATGTGAAGGAGTTTCTGGCTCATTTATCTTCTTTTTTTCAAGCATTTGTAAACAACCTTTCATAAAGTCTTATGGGTTTTGATTATTTATTGGTTCTCTAAATAATGCTTATTTAATTTCATAACGATTTGGAATTGTTCCTTTTTAACACAGTCTTTGTTTTGGTTGAAAATTAAAATTTTTTTTGTTTTCTTTGGTTATGTATGATACTATCTCATTCCTTTAAAATATCTCTTGCTTTCTTTAATTTTTAAATTTTATGTTACCTTTCTTATTTCTAATTGTCCCTTTCTAATCATTTTCTGGAGAACAAACGTCTAAAGAAAAAGGTGAGGCTTTAAAAGTGGAGAAACCTTGGGAATTTCCATATACATTTGAGATAATGATTTAGATGAATGTTTAACATTTCCCACTGTAGCCTCGTTCTGACCTTGTTGGCTTCCTGTGACTCCTCTCTTCTAGTGGTTTGTCCTCCTCTCCCCTTGCCCCCAGTCTTGTGCTTGACCCTTATTTACATGATTTCCTTGTATCCTCCTTGTAATATCTTGAAGATCCATAGAAGAACAGATGATCCCTGGTTAGGCAACACTGATTTGGATGATGCATTGGGTTTGTCTGAATATATTTTCTTAATAGAACACTATGTTTGGTCTACATTCAGAATGAACAACTTCGACAGGATGTTATTGACTATCAGAAACAAATAGATTCACAGAAAGAGACACTTTTGTCCAGAAGAGGCGAAGACAGTGATTACCGATCACAGTTGTCTAAAAAAAATTATGAGCTCGTCCAATATCTGGATGAAATTCAGGTAAAATTGATAGAAGTCATTTAAGGCAATGATTCTTATAAACATTATATTAATATTAATTATATAAATTTACAATATAGTTCTGGTACTAAACTCTACATCTATGTGCTTTTTATGTTTTTGGTTTTTGGGTTACACCCAGCAGTGCTTGGTTACTCCTAGCTCTATGCTCAGGGATCACTCCTGGCAACACACAATGGACCATTTTGGATGCTGAGGATTGAACCCAGGTTGGCAGCATACAGGAATGGTTCCTACATTTGTATTGCTTGATATATATATATATATATATATATACATATATATACATATATTTGCAACTGTGTATTTGTATATGTTAAACAAATTGCATCTTTGAAAATGTACTTATTCATGACAATTTGTTCTGTTTTTATTTCTATCTTTGTTATTATTTAAGAAAAAGTCAGTTGTAGGATAGGGATATGGCATTTAACATTAAAACTGTCAGAGTGAGAGTTGGGTTTGATCTCGGGTCCTTTTTTAGGCAGGGGCCACACTTTCTGTGCTTAAGACCTATTCTTAGGTTCTGCACTTTGGGGTCAATCTCTACAGTCTCAGGGTATCATATGGGATTCCAAAGATTGAACCCAGTTTAGCTGCATGCAAGGCAAAAATCTTACCCACTGTGCTATCTCTCTAGCCTTTAAAATTTTTTTAATTGAAAAATTTTTTCAGATATTTAGATGCAGATATTAGGTTCAATTTTCATGATATTTAATTTTACCTAATTGGTTAACACTAAATTTTAATAACAACTTATAAAAAATGTTCTTTTCTCTGCACTCAACTTCTTTTATATATAAATTAGCTTACATTTTACTTTTAAGATTTTAATCCTCATGTTTGACATTTTCTTAGACTTTAACTGAAGCCAATGAGAAAATTGAAGTTCAGAATCAAGAAATGAGAAAAAATTTAGAAGAGTCTGTACAAGAAATGGAGAAGATGACTGATGAATACAATAGGATGAAAGCACTTGTGCATCAGACAGATAATATGATGGATCAATTGAAAAAAGAGAATGATCATTATCGACTCCAAGTAAGTGCTCTAGGTGAACAGTCTTAGTTTTCCTACGTGTGTTAGAAAAATCCTTATTTTGTATATTAGAAATTAGAAATATTAACTTTTAGAATATTAATGTTTGTTTTATACCATATGCTAATATATGAGTATATTTGTATTATTTTTTAAATTCTTTTTTTAATCTTTATCGCAATGGTGAAGAGGGATGTTCTTTTTGTTTATAACTAAAACCCAACTACAAACATGTTTGTAATCATGGTTCTTAAATATTTTTTTTTTTTAATGGGACGGAGTGGTGGTGCAAGCAGTAGGGCATTTGCCTTGCATGCACTGACCTAGCATAGACCTCAGTTCGATGCTCTGCATCCCATATGGTCCCCAAGCCAGGAGCAATTTCTGAGCACATAGCCAGGAGTAACCCGTGAGCGTCATTGGGTGTGGCCCAAAAACTAAAAAAAAAAAAAAAAAAAAAAAAAAAATTTTTAATATGTTATATAAATCCTCCTACTACATGTATATGATATTTGAGTGATTGTTTAGAATGTTATATTACAAAGCTTCTAATTATGGATATTTTTTCCATTAAAGATGGTTGGAAGTTCTGAACCATAAAGTTTAAATTTATACCTTAAATGCACCATTTTTCCATTAGATATGTTTGAAGAGTAGAAATACAGCTTTCTAATAGTGAAGATAACTAACTGTACAACTGTAAATGTGCATGAACTTTTAAGTGTCATTTTTAACTGAATCTAATCCAGTAATGAATATGTATTGGTAATATTTATATATTTATTTATGTAATGTGCATATGTTTGTCTAATGTATGTATAAGTGTTCAAATATGTATGTATAGTGTGCTAGTTGGCATACTATAAGCAATTGCTTAATTGTTGCCATTTAGGTCCAGGAGCTTACAGATCTTTTGAAAGTCAAAAATGAAGAAGATGATCCAATCATGGTAGCTGTCAATGCAAAAGTAGAAGAATGGAAGGTACTTTTTTCAGTTTTATCATGGTTCTTTTTATTTGTATTTTATTATCAGGTTTTCAGTCTGTTTTCTTCAAAAGCTTTATGTTAATAATGACATTTTTATCAAGCATTTAAAACTCTTCATAAGTATGTTAGCTAAAATATACCGTATTTTCCGGCATATAAGACGACTGGGTGTATAAGACAACCCCCGAATTTTAGACTTCCTCTCTGACTCTGGCCAATCTGAGCAGGCTTTTTACGGTGTAGATTCATGTACAGAACATTGTATAATTTGCATGCATAAAAAGTCTGCTTGGATTGGCTGAATTAGAGAGGTGGTCCGAGCAGCTTTGCAGTGATTAGAGCAGGATTGAGTTGGAAAATTCATTTTGTGGCAATAGCCAGACAATTTTTGTTTAGCGGCATATTGAAATGTTTTTTGGGATATACTCGGTGTATAAGACGACACCTGACTTTTCGATTGACTTTTTTTTGGTTTCAGAAGTCATCTTATACGCTGGAAAATACAGTATCTAAAAACTGCTTTCTGTAACCCTTTACTTCATTTGTTACCAAATAAGTTTGTCCACAACAATCTCATTTGATAAAAATCTTTTTTTTGATAAAAATTCTGAGCTTAAACTATAACTCTTATCTCATAGAAAATAATGAAAATAGAAGTGTTTTTACATAAATCATTTATCTTGTATACTTGAGTTTTATAAGTCCAGACTTAATTTTTCTAGGCCTCTTTCCATGTTGAACTTATCAAGTTACTGTTAATGACAGGAAGGGATTCTTTTAAAAATAATCAAATTTAAAGTTTCTTTTTACCACTCCCCAAATCACAACAAATTCTTTAGTCTTTTCATAATGGAAGTCAGAATTATATCTTGAAAATAGTTGGTAATTAAGTGAATAATTCTTATTTTAAAGTCATTCACTTTTGAGGGGGGGGTGGGTTTGGGAGTTCAAGGGTTACTCCTAGCTCAGAAATCGCTTCTGGCTGGCTTGGAGGACCACATGGAATGTTAGGATTCGAACCACTCTCTGTCCTGAGTTGGCTGTGTGCAAGGCAAACGCCCTACCACTGAGTTATCTCTCTGGCCCCAAGTTATTCAATTTTATAGACATTGGTTCTAACAGGTTTTGCATAAAGCTTATTATCCTGTAGTAAGCTTTTAAGACTGATATTTTTCAACCAAAGTGGAAAATGAAGTCTGTAGAATTAATCGGTTCAAATCAGTCTGAGATTTGTCGACTAAATATCAATGTTCTAGGCCAGTGGTCCGCAATCTGCGACTCACAAGCCACATGTGGCTCTTTACACTTTTAATTTGGCTCTTCTGTGTTCCGGGTGGCTGCTCCAGGAGTCAGGACTCTGCTCCTAGCCTCTGTCATTGTGCTTCCTGTGTGGCTCTCAAAATAAATTTCAGTCGTGGTTTTGGCGAGATTTGGCTCAGTTGAAAAAAGTTGCTGACCACTGTTCTAGGCCAATTTGTGTTTGGTGTAGCTATTAAACTCTTTTGTTAGAACATGGAAGTTGCTGTGGTCATGAATGAATGAAAGAGCAAGGATCTGTTCCTATGAAACTTTATAAACTGCATTTTACAGCTGAGCCAATTTACTAATCTTTGCAGAAAAGGGGTTTATTATGTGTATTTAATATTTGAAGGAGAGATAATAGCAGATTTCATTCTTCTGTACTTTACTATTTAACATTTTAGTAATGAGATCATGAAGATAAAGAGATAAATCCATGTGCTGGAAGTTATGCTTTGCATGCCAAAGCCCTAAATGTGATACTCATTATTTTGTGGTCCTCTTACATAAGCAGTTGTTTGGTGAGGTTGTGAGGTTTAGGTTCCTGTTCTCCCTAAAGAAATAACAATGCTTGCTGTGAATTGCTTTTCTCTTTTAAGTGACTGTGACTTTTCTTTATGTATGTGTGTTTCTTTATACATGTGTTTTTTATTTTATTAGTTCAGTGTCAGATGATGTTTAGGGGGTTTTTTGTTTTGTTTTATTTTGTTTTGCTTTTTGGGCCACACCCGGTGATGCCCAGGTGTTACTCCTGGCTTTGCTCTCAGAAATCCCTCCTGGCTCAGGGGACCATACCATATGGAATGTTGGGGGATAGAACCAACGCCGTCCTAGATCAGCTGTGTGCAAGGCAAACGCCCTACTGTTGTGCTGTCATTCCAGTCCCACTGTTTAGGAGGGTTTTGATTTTTACTGTTTGAATAATGTTTTAATGAATAGCCTTATAGATATTTTTTTGGATATTTGGGCCACACCTAGTGGTACTCACGGGTTACTCATGGCTATGCTCTCAGAAATCACTCCTGTATTGGGAGATCATATGGGATGCCAGAGATCAGCCATGTGCAAGGCAAACACCCTACCATTGTGCTACCACTCTGGCCCCTTATGTATTTTTTATACTGAAAACTTCAAATATATTTGTTAGATTAACTTTCTCCAAGTATAATTTTGATATGTAAAGTCAGTATATTCTTCCAGTGTGTTACATGTCTTTTGGCTTTATTGTTTCTTTTGCTGTGAAGAATATCTTTTTTTAGGTTATATGATTTAATTGTCTTCTACTGCTTTTGGCCCTTGTATCATAATTGGAAAAACTTATGAGTATACAATTGCCTTCTCCTATTTTCTCTTAGAAACTTCTAGTTTTGGGCCAGAGTGATGGTGCAGCTGTAGGGCACTTGTCTTGAACGTGGCTGATAGTTTGATCCTCGGTGGCGTCCCATATGGTCCGCCAATCCAGGAGCGATTTCTGAGCACATAGCCAGGAGGAACCCTTGAGCGTCACCGGGTGGGGCTCAAAATCAGAAAATCAAAAAAAGAAACTTCTAGTTTTAATAATTTAAATAGTGTATGACATGTATATTGTTCATTTTGATATGAATAAAGCAGTGATTCTGTTGATTAAGCACCAAAGGAATATAGACTATGTTTTCTTTCACTTACTGAAATATAGTTCTACTTCTTATCTATAGAATTTCATAGTTCTCATCCTGATCTATTTTCTAACCATATACTTCATTGTAGTTTAAATAAGAAAGTTGTTATTATTTTTTGTTCGTTTTTTGGGGCCATGCCTGGTGATGTTCAGGGGTTACTCCTGACTATGTGCTCCTGGTTTGGGGGACCATATAAGATGCCAGAGATCAAACCCAGGTTGTCCTGTGCCAGCAGCATGCAAGGCAAATGCCCTACAGTTGTGCTATCATTCCTGCTCCAGCTGTTATTATTTTTATTTAGATTTATTTATTTATTTGTGGTTTTTGGGTCACACCCGGCAGTGCTCAGGGGTTACTCCTGGATCCATGCTCAGAAATTGCTCCTGGCAGGCACGGGGGACCATATGGGGCACCGGGATTCGAACCGATGACCTTTTGCATGAAAGGCAAACGCCTTACCTCCATGCTATCTCCTGGGCCCCATATCAATGTATCTTTTTTTTTTTTTTGGTTTTTGGGCCACACCCGGCAGTGCTCAGGGGTTACTCCTGGCTGTCTGCTCAGAAATAGCTCCTGCAGGCACAGGGGACCATATGGGACACCGGGATTCAAACCAACCACCTTTGGTCCTGGATCGGCTGCTTGCAAGGCAAACGCTGCTGTGCTTATCTCTCCGGGCCCTAGATTTTCTTTTTAATTTTTTCTTTTTCGTTATTTTGTTTTTGGGGTCACACCCAGCAGTGCTCAGGGGCTACTCCTGGCTCTATGCTTAGAAATCGTCCCCCTCAGGGGACCATAAGAGATGCTGAGACTGAACCACTGTCCTTGTGCATGCAAAGCAAGCACCCTAATGCTGTGCTATCTCTCTGGCTCCTATTTTTAAGATGAGTTTTAGATAAAGTCTTTAAAGATCCTAAATTATATATATATTTTATATATATTTATATATATATATAAATTTTTATATATATAAAATTTTATATATTATATATGTTATAGATCATTTTGACATTTAGTCTAAATGTGTAATGTAGAGTCTGAGATACTTCTCATTATTTAAAGTATGTGCATCACAAATAGAATTTTATTTTTAATTTAATACATTTGGCAGTGCTAGAGACTGAACCCAGGCCTTCTGCATGTAAGGCTTTTACTTTACCACTCAGCCATATCCCCATCCCACCTATTTTAATGACATTTTTTTATAAATAGTAATGGCACAAAAGTTTTTGTTCTTTTATGGAAGTATTTTAAATATCTTCTTTCAAGAATAGGTTTTGAAAACTTGGATTATTTAAAGAAAAAATTCCTAAGAAAGACAAAATTATATATGTGTACTTCAGTAATTGCTTATTTGAACCACAGATTAGGTGTACAGAAAACATAGTTTTGTTTAGCAATGGCTATTTTTCACTTCAAATGATTTAATTCCTTGTGTTTTCTTAAAATTAGCCAATGATTTATGTTATTTTCCATAAATAAGCAGTTTTTTAATTTTTAGTAACATATTCTATTTTGCTCATTTCTAGTTAATTTTGTCTTCAAAAGATGATGAAATTATTGAATATCAGCAAATGTTACATAACCTGAGGGAAAAATTAAAAAATGTCCAGCTTGATGCAGATAAAAGTAACCTTATGGCTCTACAGCAGGTAAAATCTCAAAAGTTTTTATTTCAGTTTTATTCAACTTGGAAGTGAAAATCCAAACTATTTTATTTCTATCTCCTATAGCTAATGGCTTATACTATTAACTAATAGATATTTTAAACTTGCTTGCACCACACTGTTCCATGAAAAAGTTGATTAAATTAGGCATTTATATTTTTTCTAAAAATATGTACTAATTTTTATATTAATACAGAAATCTGTATATATAATTTTATAGGGAATATTTAAAAATATTTATGGGGCCGGAGAGATAGCATGAAGGTAAGGCATTTGTCTTTCATGGAGGTCAGTGGTCTGAATCCCGGCGTCCCATATGGTCCACTGAGCTTGCCAGGAGCAATTTCTGAGCATAGAGCGAGTAGTAACCCCTGAGCACTGCCGGATGTGACCAAAAATAAAATAAAATAAAACAAAATAAAATAAATAAAAATATTTATAACTAAGGTATATATTTGGAATTAAAAGATCTAAACATTCTTTTTACAATTTACTGTATTCAGTGCTGAACATCCTATAAAATATAAAATTATTTTGGGGTGTGTGTGTGTGTGTGTGTTGATGGGGGCATATCTGGCAGTACACCCTGCTTTCTTATGACTCTGCTCAAGGATCACTCTTGGCAGGAATTTGGAGACTATATTTAGTGCTGAGGAGCAAACCCAGGTTGGTTGCCCAGGTAGGCACTTGCAAGGCTAGTGCTTTACTTAATATAGTAACTCTGGCCAGTAATAAATAATTTAGATATGTGGATATGATTTAACTATAATGCCTGAAGTTTTGATATTTATTTATTTTTGTTTTGGGGGCACACTCGGCAGTCTCTGCACTCAGGGATTTTTTTTTGATGGTGCTTCAGGGACCAAGTGGGATGTTGGAGAATAAATCTGGATTAGCCAGGGGTGCAAGGCAAGTGCTTTACCCTTTGTATTTTTGCTCTGGCCTGCCTATAGGTTTTGTTTTTAGTGAAGATATATTCACATGGAAAGAAACTGCACTTTTATCATCTGAGCTCTATAGTTACAGTCTCAATGGAAGTATATTTTCTTAGTATTTGGAGAATAAGAATTTAAGAGACATCAGTTTTTAAAGTAGTAATATTAGGGTACAAACTAAGTTGAATAAGAGAAAGCACAGGGCAAAACAGAAACAGAAATTGGTGAGAGGAGAAAAAGAATTGGCAAATGATGAGGAAAGTAACAAAGGTATAATATGAAGTCATAAATAGTTTTTAATTTTGGAATTGCTGTTTGTCACATTGTTGGCCATTAGATCCAGTTTTGGGGGACAGAGCCAGCTTGGGGCAGATCGAGCCACACTCAGAGATCACTCTTGCTGAACACAGGAGTTCCTTCTATAGTGTTCAAGGGACTATGTTGTATTGCTGGTGCTGAAGTATCTAGCCACCTAGGCATACTCTTTAATATGAAATTGATAAGAGTATAATAACGTTACACTCAGGCAATCAAAAGTAACAGAAGGAAAAGGTGTATCTTTCATTCACAAAGTATTTTGGGGCCTGTTTAAAAACAGGACTTCCTGTTCCTTTATTTGGAGTGGGGCCAGGGAGACAGTTTCCAACGCTGGAGCACATCGTCAAATGCAGGGACACTCTAGCACCACTGGGTGCAACTCACTGAACACTGGTAAGAGTGACCCCCAAACTGGGTGCAAATAAAAGGTATGTGAAGGAGTTGGGGAGAAATCTTGAGGATATTCACTCACTGTTGGGTGTTGCTCTGGGGCCTCTTTGCACAGCTAGACCAGGGCAGCACTACATAGAGCAGGTGAGCAAACCTTCCCTCTCACAGAACCAGGCCAGATATGCTGACAATGGTGACAATGGTGGTAGACACTACTCATTTACAGTTGTGAGGTCATCATATATAATATTCAAAAAATGTTTTTTTCAGGCTATACAAGAACGAGATAGTCAGATTAGTATGCTCACTGAACAAGTAGAACAATATACAAAAGAAATGGAAAAAAACACTTTTATTATTGAAGATTTGAGAAATGAGCTCCAAAGAAACAAAGGTAAGTCATACAATGAGAATATAAATTCAAGTTATTTTTCATAAAAATGTTTTTTAAGTTCCTAAAATAGAAATGTCTGTATATTGATTTTATATGAATATTATTATGTTTCCACAGTCTTGTATTATAGATTTAATTATTTTATTTATGTTTCTAATGTTAACATTTGTAAATAATATTATCTCATGAAAGTTTTATTAACTTCTGTCACCATATTGCTTATATGAAAAATGATGATACATTTAATTTATCTAGCCACTCTTTATGAAACAGAATGACTAAAGCAATAAAAAGAAAACTATATGAGGTATGCCACTGATATGGTAGAAATAATCATAGCACAGTAAATTAACCTTTGGATATTATAGTTAATTAATTTAGGTTCATTTAGAGAAAGGGGAAAAGATAAAACTAGTAATATACATATAATTTAAAAATAGTTTATTTGTAATTAATAAATTTTAATGAAGTCACTACGAGATACTCAGGTACATTGTTTTTTATTTATTTTCAGTCCCATAGTGTCCAACATCCTTCACCGGTGCACATTTCCTGCCACCAATGTTCCCATTTTCCTTCTTTCCCTCCTGCCCTATCTGCATCTGTGGCAGATATTTTTTTCTTATTATTATTCTCCTCTCTCTTTCCTCCCTCCCTTCCTCTCTCTCTCTCTCTCTATCTATCTATCTCTATCTCTCTCTTTCATTCTCTCTCATTAGCAGTATTATAAGTAATGGTTCCCAATTCAAATAGATAGAAAAATACTTTTTTGTAACATATAGGAAGTTGAAGCAATATTTAGGTTAGCACTTGTATATTTGTGCACAAATTCCACTTTTGGAAATCCTTTATCTTGTTGGTTGACTTATTTATCTTACTGAAACTCATAATTCTATATATCCCAGGAACAGAGGTTGAATATTGGGAAGAGAGTGACTCATCTTGAACATAATGATCATTTTTGATTTGCAATTTTATAATCCATATCTTTTCAAGCTAAAATATTACTTTAAACTTTATTAAATGGTTAAACTATGTTTGTAAGTTTATTATAAGTCCAAGTGAAAAGTTTATATATTTTTTTTTGATGCTAAATTTTTATTTATTTTTTTTATTTTAACACCTTGATTACATACATAGTTGTGTTTGGGTTTCAGTCATGTATAGAACACCGCCCATCACCAGTGCAACGTTATGACCTTAAGTGGACATATTTTATTGGCTTCTCAACTCATCTTCCCACACATTTTGGAGCCAGTGATTCAGTCATGATTTTACTTTTACTCTGTAGGTACGTCAACACTTTCTCAACAGACTCATTATATGAAAATTCAATCCAAAGTTCAGATTTTAGAGGAGAAAACAAAAGAAGCAGAAAGAATAGCTGAATTGGCTGAGGCTGATGCTAAGGAAAAGGATAAGGAGCTGGTTGAGACTTTGAAGAGATTAAAGGATTATGAATCGGTATGTATTTGTCTTGTCAATCAAGGAACTTGGAATTTTTCTTGCCACTCAGCATATTCTGTGCTATATGTTATTAAACACTAAAATCACATCAGTTAAAAAAATCACATCAGTGGTGTGATAAAGAATATTTTAATTGACTTTTATATGCCTCAAACTTTTATTTTTTTTATATTTTTGGGCCACATCTGACAATGCTTAAGCGTTACTTCTGGCTCTGTGCTAAGGGGTCATTTCTGGGGTACTTGGGACCATATGAGATGCTGGGGAATGAACCCGGGTTGGCTGCATGCATGGCAAATGCCTTCTCTACAGTTATTTCTTTGGCCCAAGAAAATAAATTCTTAAATATAATGATTTATTCAGATAAGCCTTGTTATTGAAATCACATTGCTTATTTTCAAGGGAGTATATGGTTTAGAAGATGCTGTTATTGAAATAAAAAAATGTAAAAATCAGATTAAAATCAGAGACCGAGAGATTGAAGGATTGACAAAGGAAATCAATAAATTTGAATTGAAGATGAATGATTTCCTTGATGAAAATGAGGCACTTCGAGAACGTGTTGGTAAGTATCTTTAGAGTCTACAAATAAAGTATGCCATACTAGAAGCACCCCTCCTTTTTTCAAATGAAGTAAACTTCTTATGGCTCATGTAAGTTTGCATCACACTTTTGTTGCATGTGTGTTCATGAGAACATTTAAAAATATTGTTAAATCTTTAAAAAATTTCAGTAATAGACGTTAATAATTGATTGACTTAAGTATTTTAAGATTATGATTGATTTGGGGGCCGGAGCTATTATGCAGTGACATAGTGTTTGCCTTGAATGTAGCTGACCCAGGAAAGACTTCAGTTCAATCCCCAGCGTCCTATATGGTCCCCCATGCCAGGAGTGATTTCTAAGTGCATAGCCAGGAGTAACTCCTGACCATCACTGTTGTGGCCCAAAAAACAAAAAACAAACAGAAAAGATTATGATTGATTTTAAGAATTAGTATCAACTTGATTTCTTATGTCAATTTCCATAGTTTAATAAATATCACCATTTAAATATTATGGCATTCCAATCTGAATTACTTCTTTAAACTAAATGTGTAAGATCTTCATGTTTATTTCAAATACCAGCAGGTGCTTTCTAAGAGGTAAAAGGATCATCTGTAAAAAATTGTCCTATGGAGGAGCTGGAATGATAGCACAGTGCTATGTCGTATGTCTTGCATGTGGCTGACCAGAGACAGACCCAGGTTTTATCCCTGGCATCCCATATGGTCCCCTAAGCCTGCCAGAAGCGATTTCTGAGTGCAGAACCAGGAGAAACCCCTGAACAACACCGGGTGTGGCCCCAAAACCAAAAACAAACAAAAAATAATTTTTCTGTGGAGAAAGATTAAAACAAATGTTTCATGCAGATTATTTACTGTAATGAAGTGTCTAACTGGAACCCAGATTCATATCTAGGTCTCCAATTAGATTTCTAATCAATTTAACATTTGGAAAATATGCTAACTTCAGTCTGGAAATTCATGAAGAAGATGGCCCTATTTAGTTTATTTTGTTGTTTGTTTGTTTTTTGGTTTTTGGGTCACTCCCAGAGTACTCCTGGCTCTATGCTCAGAAATCACTCCTGGCAGGATCAGGGGACCATATGGAATGCCAGGATCCAAACTACCTACCTTCTGCATGCAAGGCAAACACCTTACCTCCATGCTATCTCTCCGGCTCCTTTTTTAGGTATTTTTTATAAATGTGGTTTTCTGTATTTTAAGAGTTTTAAATCTTAGTTCAACTTTAAATTTATTATTTTTTTTAGGTAATTGGTTTTGTTTATTGGTGCTGATGGCTACTACCAAAAGATTATTACAGTACCAGATCTAGATATATCATTGTACTTTTCTCCTTTCTCAAATTTTTTTGTTTTTTTTTTTTGTTTTTTTTTTGTTTTTTGGTTTTTGGGTCACACCCGGCAGTGCTCAGGGGTTACTCCTGGCTCCATGCTCATGAATTGCTCCTGGCAGGCACGGGGGACCATATGGGGCACCGGGATTCGAACCAATGACCTTTTGCATGAAAGGCAAACGCCTTACCTCCATGCTATCTCCCGGACCCCATTTCTCAAATTTTTATTCATATCTTAGAGATTAATACTAAGTTATTATATGTACCTTAAAATATAACGTATGCCTTTATAGTTCATGCTCTGTGACTATGTAATGATTTTCTTTAATTGTGGTGATTATTTTATTTAATTTTTTACTTATGTCTTTATACAATTTGATTACAAACATGATTGTAACTGGGTTTCAGTCATATAAAGAACACCCCCCTTCACCAATGCCACATTGCCAATACGAAAGTTTTAAACCTTCTACTACTAGAGATAATATTGATGTTTGGTTTTCAGACACAGCTCTTCAGTAATAGAAGTTGAGAGACAAGCATATTTGGAGCTTCTAACTTCTGATAACAGTATAATTCATATTGATGTTAATTCCTGGTACTATATGAAATACCTTATTTAGTATTATTTAGTATTGTGGAAAAGCATATTCTTTACATTTATTTTTATTTAAACACTGTGATTACAAACATGACTAGTTGGGTTTTGGTCACAAAAAGAACACCCCTCCCCCTTCACCAGTGCAACATTCCCATCACCAATTCACCCATATCCCTCCAACCACACCCCTGCCTGTATTGACACAGGCATTCTGCTTCTCTCACACATTAACATTGTCATGGTAATTGTTAATGTTCTAATTGCACACACCCCTCCTTAAGGTTAGCTTCATCTCAAGAGCCAGTCCTTCTAGCCCACATCTCTGGGCATTATTACTATTATGTCTTTTATTTTTCTTAAAACCCATAGATAAGTGAGACTATTCTGTGTCGCTCTTTCTCCCTCTGACTTATTTCACTCAGCATAATAGATTCCATGTAGAATAATTTCATGACTTTATCTCTCCTGATGGATGCATAATATTCCATTGTGTATATGTACCACAGTTTCTTTAGCCATTCATTTGTTGAAGTGCATCTAGGTTGTTTCCAGAGTATGGCTATTGTAAATAGTGCTGCAATGAATACAGGTGTGAGGAAGGGATTTTTGTATTGTGTTTTTGTGTTCCTAGGGTATATTCCTAGGAGTAGTAGAGCTGATTCACATGGGAGCTCAATTTCCAGTTTTTTGAGGAATCTCCATATTGTTTTCCATAAGGGCTGAGCTAGATGGCATTCCCACCAGCTGTGAATAAAGTTCCTTTCTCACAACATTCTCGCCAGCACTTATTATTCTTGGTCTTTGTGATGTGGCATGAGATGGCACGTTATAGTTGTTTTGATTTGCATCTCCCTGATAATTAATGATGTGGAGCAATTTTTCATATGCCTTTTGGCCATTTGTATGAAATATCTTATTTAGGTTTGTTTTCTGTATCCTAACAATAAAACCCAGATAAAGAAATACTCTGTATTGCTTACTTAAAAATGGAACTTGAATATAATAAGTCTGTTTTATTCAAACACTTCAGTTGTTAATTTAGTTTCTCTTTTGCAGGCCAGTATAGAGAAGACCGATCTTAATAGTTTTGTTTTCAGGATTTCTTCTATCAATTGGAATGATTCTTTTCTTTCCTTTCTAGGGATCCGAGATCAAGGACAGAAAAGTACTTGGTTCCAGGGGAAACCTCCCATTTGCCCTAGGAACTTTTATATTTTTACGGGGTCTTTTCCCAGTCCTTTCTCACTGGGGATTCATAACATCCAGGCTGTCACTTGTGTCAGTGCTTAGGAGCACCTGGAAGGGTTTGAACTTTGGATCTTCTACTTGCTGTGCCATAAGCCAATGCACCACGCCTGGGTTCCTGTGATGAAATTTTAATTTGAGAGGTTCTATATAAAATATTTGGAAAATCATTGTACAAAAAAGTACCCCACTGTTTTCAATGATACTGAAGAAATGTTGGCTCATTAAATTATAGCAATAGTGTTTTGAGAAACAGTTACTATATGAAGTTTTGATAATGCTTTCATGTTGATAAGGTTTAAATTATATTGCTTTTTATTTTAGGCCTTGAACCGAAGACAATGATTGATTTAACTGAATTCAGAAACAGTAAAAGCTTAAAACAGCAACAATATAGAGCTGAAAACCAGATTCTTTTGAAAGAGGCAAGTGCTGTAGTTTATGAGATACTTTTCAAATTGAACTACAAAGAAATAATAATCTTTTATTTTTTGTAGATTGAAAGTCTAGAGGAAGAACGACTTGATTTGAAAAGAAAGATTCGCCAAATGGCACAAGAGAAAGGAAGAAGAAATGCAGCTTCAGGTAGTCTCAATTCTTCTCCATCTTAATTCATTGGTATAATACATGTTTTGCATGTGTGTACCTGATTCAGTCCCTCACAAACACACAACATACACACACACATAAACCAAATCATTGAGAAATAAATTATTTGCATTTGAAATTTTCTTTGTCAGAATATTATTATTGTATTATTAGACACTGATTAAATTTTACTGATTAAAGTAAGCCCTAATGAAAAAAATTTATGTTTTACTAGATAGTTCTTTTGATATTTGGAGCCCTACCCAGCAGTGCTCATGGGATACTCCTAACAGTGCTCAAGAGACAATATAAGATGTTGAAAATTGAACATGGGTCACACCTTTGCCTGTTTTCCTCACTCCAGCTCCCTGGCTGGATATAGTTCTAAATCTGAAACATAAAAATATCCAAGTAAAATGAAACATGTAAACAAAGCATACAAAACTCAGAATTAAGACTTTGGAAAATTAGTGGCATAGTCTTAATTTGTAGATATTAGCAATGTTACAACCAGGAAAATAATTTTTGTTGCTAATATATTTCTTTAGTGATTTATTAAATAAAAACTAGCATTTTAAAAATTAATATTATGTTAAAAAGAAAATTGATTTTTATAAAAGTTATTGTACTCTTTTTTTGGGTGGTCGATTAGGTAACTTTTCGGTTTTATTTGTAGTTCTAGTTTGTTAAAGCACTCTGTACCTGGCACTGCTCTGGGCTTACTTCTGGCTTTGTTCTCAGGGATCACAATTGGAGGGACTTGGGGAACTATATGGGGTACCAGGGATTGAACCCAGGTCAGATATTTGCAAGACATTATATATTATATGAAAAGGATTTCAGAAGCCCTCTTATATTTGAATTTATTCTTGATTTTTATTTATTTATTTATTTACTTTTTTGGCCATACCCAGATGTATTTAGGGAGTACTCCTGTCTCTGCACTCAGGAATTACTTCTGGCAATGTCTGTAGGACCATGTAGGATGCCAGAGATTAACCCAGTTGGTTAGCTATGTCCAAGGCAAGCGACCTTCCAATTATCTTTCTGGCCTTGATTCTAGGTTGGTTTAGTTTGTTTTGGTTTGGTTTTGGGTCATACCTGGCAGTGCTCAAGGGTTACTCCTGGATCTGTGCTCAGGAGTCATTCCTGATAGTGCTCAGGGGACATATGGGATGCCAGGGATCAATTTCAGGTTGGCCACATGCAAGGCAAATACCCTATCCACTATGCTATACTCAGGCCCCTTAATTCCAGCTTTGGGGGTTGGGGTGGGCCACACCTGGTGATGCTCATGGTGAACCTCGGTCTGTTCTAGGTTAGCACGTGTAAGGCAAATGCCTTACCACTTGTACCACCACTCTGGCCCCTCTAGCTTTTTTTTTTCTGGGTTTTGGGGCTTTACCCAATGACATGCTTCAGAAATCGCTCCTGGCTTGGGAACACCGGGGACCCAACTGGGTCAGCTACATGCAAGGCAAACACCTTACCACTGTGCTATCGTTCTGGCCCCATTTTCTAGTTTTTAAATAAACTATTAAATATAGGAAAGTTATATTTCAGTTTCTGAACGTTAATTTTTTATAGTAGGTCTAACTGATGATCATCAGAACCTAACTGAAGACTTTTCTCAAGAGCATAGACTAAGAGAAAGAAAAATTGATTCTATGAATCTCAAAAATATGAATGAAACACAGTCAAAGGTATGTAGCAAAGTATTCTATGGCAAGAGAATAGAAAAGAAAAATACTATCGGTGCTTTCTTTTTTGCCTCCAATATTTTATTTGAAACATCTTCTTATACCTGTGAAATAAAAATATTTTTTCTTATTTTAAATAACCTATTATTCCATAGATTGATTAATCAGATATTATTTGCTCTGAATACAGATTAGGACTTCAGAAAAAAGAGAGCTTCTGCATAGTACTCCATCACCCAGTATTCCACAGTCATACCACAGTGAGCCAGAATCATCCAGAATATTATCTAATACTCATCATAGTGTAGATGGAAAAGTGGATCCTTTCACTTCTTTAAATAGATATTCTTCACATGCTCAAGTACAAGAAAGTAATTTGTCACCAGAAAGTATTACAGTAAGAGAGATTTTTAAAGCACCCTGTCTACAGTCTTTAAGAAATCTAGAGTCATTAGTTAATACCTTGAATAAGGACAATTATGAAGAAATATGTGACTACTTATATTCTCTTTCTGTTGACTCAATGGAGAAAAGATCAAAAAGTTATCAGGCACCTAAGAAGATTAGTTTCACACAAAAAAGCAACTCATCTTTACAAACGTTATCTGCAGCATCAGACTTAATGCAGAAATTATTTCTATGGCAGAAATCTGCCCTGTTTTTCCATCAAATGCATGATGATAGAGGTGACATGGATAAATCAAAAGTAGCATCACAAGTTGAAAAGCTTCATAATCAAATAAATAATACTGATACCAATTATCAAGAAGATAAAAGAAAATGTGCAGTAACTTTACAATCAGAGGTTCTAGAAAGGAACCTTGAAGATGATATTTTGGACAATGTGCATATCACTGCACAATCAAAATTATCTCAGATAGTTCCACATGAAAATCTTATAGAACAGGTATGGTGAAAAATAATATTTCTTAGATCTCAGGTGAGCTTTTCTGCAAATATTTTCTTGAGATCATATTTTAATTCTTTTGTGTGAATTTTCTAGCAAAGTTCTAT
Source organism: Crocidura indochinensis (assembly GCA_004027635.1). Taxonomy (NCBI): domain Eukaryota; kingdom Metazoa; phylum Chordata; class Mammalia; order Eulipotyphla; family Soricidae; genus Crocidura; species Crocidura indochinensis. Next base: position 9,294 of record PVKC010003587.1, on the reverse strand, counting down.
TGGTAATTTAATATGAATTTTTTACCACTCATACTGATTTGACACTTTTATTAAATATAAAAATGCAACACATTTTATATAACTTATTGATCTACATTTATGAAATGTTTCCTTAGAATGATGACATGACCCAAGATTTATTGATCAGAGAAGCACAGATTAGAAATGCAGAAATAGAGCTTGAACATCCTAGAAACCAGAGAGAACAGGTAGTGTAAATAAAGGTTGCCCATTAGTAAGTAGAGGACTGTGGTTCAGACAGAAAAACCCCCAAAACCCCTTTTATTATTATAACTGTTTGCCTTTCCTTGTGTAGGTAGGGGAGGGAGAAAGTATACAGAGGACCATCTATTTTATCTTTTAAGCTTTTATATTTCCTTTTAGATATATGTTTCTGGCTTACTTTGAGGATGTTTCTTAAGAGAGTAAACTTGTGGGGGGGGGGTGGCACATACACAATGTTCAGGGTTTACTTCTGACTCTGAGCTCAAAAATTACCCCTGGTGGTACTCAGGAATCCATCTGGGATGCCAGAGATCAAACCTGGGTTGGCTATAGGCAAAGCAAGTGCGTTTTTTGCTCTACTATTGCTCTTTAACCATCATAAAGTATTGTGATATTTTGTAAGAGAAATCTGTTTTACTCTCTACCTTTGATTTGATTTTACAGAATGAGTTTCTTTCAAGAGAACTAATTGAAAAGGAAAGAGATTTAGAAAGAAGTAAAACAGTAATCGTCAAATTTCAAAATAAATGTAAGTTATCTTGTTTGTCTGTTTTTCTTGTATTGAAAATGTTGGAACTCTGAGGTCTCATGTTTTAGCCATTTTAGCCTTAATTGCTCCCATAATGTATGGACTTTAATTTTTCTATCTATTCATATTTTTGCTATATTCATTATCAGAGGATGTTGTTAATCTGAACATTTGCTTTGGTAAAAGTAAAGAAAGAAAAACAAAATAAAATATTTATTATAAAGTGAGGTTTAAGTATGCTTATAACTTATTTCTTTTAGCTTGGAGTTATATATGTGTACATACTTATTGTAGTAGCAGTAGTAGTAGTAATAGTAGTAGTTTTAGTTCACATATGAGATTTATAGTTTGAATTTTGAGGTACATTTATACTAGCACTCTCACTTTTCAAATGGGTTCTTTCATATACTTGAAATATTTATTGCCTGTAGAAAGCAGTGTAAATTGTGAGAAAAAAAAGCATTTATTTTAATCAATGATAAAATATTCTTTTAGTAAAAGAATTAGTTGAAGAAAATAAGCAACTTGAAGAAGGTATGAAGGAAATATTGCAAGCTGTTAAGGAAATGCAGAAAGATCCAGATATTAAAGGAGGAGAAACATCTCTAATTATCCCTAGTCTTGAAAGGCTAGTGAATGTAAGTCATTTTTGTATTTGTGCTTTTATATGCCTTTTATCCCTATTTATTTAAAAATCTTACTTATTCTCTCAATTGGTTCTGTACTTTGTGCTGAACCATTTGTAGTCTTTGAGTTATTGTTTACCATGTGTAATGAAATGTGTAGTTTTATCCTTAAGTCAAACTTTTCTCTTTATTGTTTGGTTTCCATCAGTTCAGATTTAAGCTGTTCTTTCTCTTTCTCTCACTTTTTGTGTGTGTGTGTGTGTGTGTGTATTTGTCTACTGTACCTGGTGATATTGATTTGTCTTTGGAGATTTAGTTCTTTATACTTCCTTATGTGATCATCTTTTTTCAAAAGTGATACTACCTCACTACTACTGATATTCTTAGATCAAACTATTCTCCAAGAGAAGTTCAGCTTAGTAACTAAATTCAAAGAAGATGAACAGTCCTGAAAATTTATATCTTCTGTTACAGTTGACACCCTTTGGTATTCCCTGGACCACTGTTGCCCCAATCCATATATTTTATTTCTTCTACCCCATGCTATATTTTTTTCGTCACTAATAAGACTTATCTAAGACTCACATATGGTCTAGAAGTACTCCCTCTAAGAAATCTTTAGATGTTGTGACACTTTAGATCAGGTAATTCTGTTATACCTCTAGTGATATGTTGCTGCAGGGCATTTTGCACTTTTCCTAATCACCATTTAATTAAATTTGACCCCCACAAAATGCTATGTAGACAAGCAGTATGATGTTATGTATCAGCCAGACAAGTAACTTAAGTAGACTGGTCTGTTGCCTGTGAGAGTGCCTCCTTCTTCTGCTCTGTCATCTTGGTTTCTTCTCTGTATTTGTATGACTTACTGTTCCCCCTGACATGTTATGATTTCCTTTAGGGCAAAGACTGACTTTTCTTTTCTTTTTTTTTTTTTTTTTTTTTTTGTTTTT
>PVKC010003586.1:5497-38614 GCA_004027635.1 Crocidura indochinensis | reverse complement strand
CTCTTGCCAACAAGGTGAGAGAGCATCCTTCCCCTGAACAGCCACTTCACTTCTTCATGGAGAAGATGCTAGTAGTGGACATCCATACTCTCACCAAGGGTGCTGAATACCCTGGATTTGATGACAATTGTGAATTTTACAAATTATCTTTACTGTGTCATCTGTCACAGAGTTTAGTTCAGCAGGGAGTTTTTTTTAAATCCAGTCTATCATACAATGAGTGAATACAATGTACAACTTCTGTTTCTTGTGACTACACAAAAACACTGAGCCATGCACAGTGCATTATCTGTACATACATCAACACATCAAATTATTATTCTGAGTGAAATGAGTCAGAAGGAGAGGTGGAGACACAGTATAATCATTTGAGGCATATAAGAATAATAAATGGGAATGTGGTAATACTATCTAGAAAAAATAGGGATGAGGAACAGGAGGACTAGTCCATGATAGGAAGCTTGCCATAAAAAGTGGTGAGTTCAGTTAGAATAGAGAAAGGTACATTATGACATTGATAGTTGGAACTTATCACTCTGGACAAGAATTTGATTCTGAAAATGGATAAGTGACATGCATGGTACCCTTTATAACAATATTGCAAACTACGGTGTCATAAAGGAAATTTTGCAAACCTCAGTGTCATAAAGGAAAAGAGAGATAGAGAGAAAAAAGCAAAATGCCTGCCCCTGACATAGGCAGAGGAGGGTGAAGGTGAAGTAAAAAAGGGACATTGGTGGTGGGGAAAGTGCACTGGTGAAGGGTGGTGTACATTCTATGATTGAAAATCAAGTATAATTTTGTAAAAAATATGCTTAAATAAATAAGTTTTTTTAAATGTTTCAGGCACTCTATCATAATTCCTTTATGATATATCATATGCCTTTAACAAAGTGCCATTTTTGTTTTTGTGTGTATTTTAGTTTGGTTTCTTGAAGCACATACTAAAGTGTCAATAGATGTTTTTCCTTTCAGTGAAATCAATACTTTTCTTTGGAACACTGTCCTTGCTTTTAAAGATTTTTAAAAGGTTTTTCTCTTTTAGCTGTTTCATCTCCATATTGTAGGGTTTCAAATTTTCAGCACATTTTGGTTTCCAAGGGAAATGTTTTGAAACGTTTTGCTTACTTATTATCAGAAATCAAAGCATTTTTCCTCATTTTTCCTTGAGAAGGGTGTTCACTATCCAGAATTAATGAACGATCAGTGGATTAAAAAACTGTATTTCATGGTGAATGTTTCTTCACATCTAAATCAGCTTAATCATAAACTACAGGGGAAAGGAAACACAATTTTTTTGATGTCAGAAGAAGTTATTTCATTTGAAAACAAATTATCTGTCTTTGCTCAATAGTTTGACAGAGAAACTGATTCACCTTCCAAGCCTGTTGAAACGTCACCAAGAAAATAATTCTGATATTGACATTACCTATCATAAAACAGCACTTTTAAACATGAGGGAAGCTTTTCTCAAGAGATTTCAGGATTTCAGAAACAGCAAAGTGACGTTGGCCTTTGTTAAAAATACTTCTGGATGCCACTGTAATGGGATTGAATTTTTCTTCCTTTAATATCAACATTGGCAATGTGAAATGCAATTTCTGGATTTAAAAAACAAAAAACCATGGAGCTTGAAATTTGAGCGTCTTTGTGCTAAGTTAGAAAGATTGGAGAAACACAAATATGAACTTAGTTCACAGCACAAGTGGTCTGCTTTGAAAGACCTGGAGAAGGAAGATATGTTGATTTTTAACACCTGGAAAAGTATTCCTGACTCATACAATCAACTAAAAAAGCTAGCGTTTGCTGTTCTTTTCTTGTTCGGGTCTACTTATTTATGCAAACAATCATTTTTTAAGCATGAATCTTATCAAGAGTAAATTGAGAAATCGTCTCATTGATGAGAACCTGGAATCATGCCTAAAATTAAAAATAGCAACGTACAAACCTGACTTACTCAAACTATCCAAGGAATTGCAAGGCCAATGTTCACATTAGTGTTTGTGATTTTGTCAGTCATTGTCAGGATGTAATTTTCTCTACATTGTAAGGCAAATTTTATGGAATTTAACATTATCAATAAATAATATCATTCTAAAGTTTTTGTTTTATTAGTTGTGTTATCTCTATCCCCCTGATCTATGTGGATACTTGCATGCAACATATTCTCAATAAAAACTTATTGAAACTAAAAACAGTGTACCATCCTATGTATTTTCGGGTATTTTTTTTTTTTTTTTGGTTTTTGGGTCACACCCGGGAGTGCTCAGGGGTTACTCCTGGCTTCATGCTCAGAAATTGTTCCTGGCAGGCACGGGGGACCATATGGGGCACCGGGATTCGAACCGATGACCTTTTGCATGAAAGGCAAATGCCTCACCTCCATGCTATCTCCCGGGCCCGGTATTTTCGGTTTTAAAAATGTGGTTCTCGGGGCTGGAGATATAGCATGGAGGTAAGGCGTTTGCCTCTCATGCTGAAAGTCGGTGGTTCAAATCCCAGAATACCATATGGTCCCCTTAGCCTGTCAGGAGCGATTTCTGAGCATAGAGTCAGAAGTAAGCCCTGAGCGCTGCCAAAAACCAAAATCAACCAACCAAACAATCAATCAAACAAACAAACAAACAAAATAACAAAAAATATGTGGCTCTCAAAATAAATTTCAATCATGGTTTTGGTGATATTTGGCTCAGTTGAAAAAAAAGGTTGCCGACCGCTGGGATAGAGCAATACCCAGTGATGCTTGGGATAATCCCAGACTCTGTTCTGAGAAGTTTCTCTGGGCAGCGTAAGGAGATTAGACTAAGTGCGGAGTGCAAACCTAGACTGCCTGTATACAGAGACTTTACTCAACTTATTACGCTATCTCTCTAGCCCCAGGAAAAAGTCGTCAATCCTGACTTGAGGAAACAATTGTGTATATTATGTTTTGCAGGACCAAAATATTGTAACTGAAAAATTTTTTTCTCCAAATTGAATTCTAGCCTTTGTGAGAAACTAACTCATGCATGTTCTATGTGATGGCTGTTAAGTCCTGATGATACATTCTGCAGATAAAGTTATGTGTCTTCCCTGGATTATGGATGTCCTTATGATTAGCCAAAGTGTTAAGATCGATTTTCTCCCACTTTCTAAAATTATACAAAATATTCACTTGATTAATAAATAAATAATTAATAAAGAAAATTTCTTTATTGCTATCATCTACTAATCTTTTAAAACAAGGCCAGAATGCCAAGTCCTGAGACATGTGGCAGGTCCCTCTAGCTTCTGGACCTGAGTCACTCCAGTTGTTGTGACCAAAGATAACTCTGTGCCCAGTGGTGTCCTGACAAGGTGACTAGATTCAGAGCACTATCTATGTTCCCAAAGACTCACAGCTCCTATGTTCTCTTCTCTACAAACAGTTACATCTCAAAGAGTCTCAAATTCAAATAGCCATTTATATCTCCTATACTCATCCTGGATTACTCCTGATTTCACACTACTCTGGAAAAGCCCCTGTCAGTCTCCTACAATCAATTCACAAAATAATGTATTGGCTCCTTGGGATCTCCATCTTTGAATTGGATATTAAGTTCTAATTCTCATTTTTTGGGGTACTCTTATTTTTGATATTATCAAATGAAAGGGAAGGGTAGAGATACTCTGATATACTTCCTCACTTATTTTTCATTCCTGGTAGTTTTGTTTGAAAAATCTTTGGAAGCTGCTACAAAACAGTCAGGATTTCAATCTCTACCATGCTCTGCATCACTGTCTGTTGTTCTCTTCACTAGATAGTAAGAATACTGGCAGCAATCAGAACACCATCCTTCTGTAATATGAAATCTGATTCTGTATTTTTCGTAAGTATTCTGCCCCAATTCTGTACACATTCTGGCTAGTAGATAATTCCATGGTGACCAAGAGACCAGTTTTACACTCATCCTGATAAGTTCACATGAATGTTCTGTACAGTGCACAGCCTAAAAAATTACAGACATTTCTCTGGCTGAATTCATTCTAAATGTCATTGATAATAACTCTTGAAAACATACTTCTGAATCATATAGGGATAGTAAAGACCTTTCCAAATAAGGGAGTTTGAAAATGAATCCCCATTCATAATACATTATAAACTTCATCTCTAGTCTTTAAACAGTAAGGTGTTTTTTATTAGGTTCCCTCATCAACTAGTTGCTAAGAAACCCTTTCTCTGCAGTAGCACTTCTACTTGACCCACAGAGACAGGCCTGATAAGTTTTTCAACTGGAGGTGAAAGACAGTCTCATATGATGAGGAACTTCATTTTTAGATTGCCTTTATTTATTTAACTACAGGAGTCTACTTTTGCTGTTTTCATAATAGACTGAGGTCCTATATATTAGTTAATGGGGGGGGGGGCAAAGCAATCAGGAAGTTTGCATGCTGAGGATAAAAATGAAAATCATTATTTGTTCCTAGAGTGTTTTTAGTTTTGCATAATGTGAGTAATTTTAATTTAAAATCTCATAAATATTCTTTATTAGTATAAAGGAATACACTCCATTCAATATGAAGATAGAGGGTATATAAAACAACTTTTGAGTCTCGCATTATTTCAGTGCAATCTGGTATTCCTTCCCTTTTGATACATTCAAAATTAATGCAACAGGATAGACAAATGGGGAGTCAAAATGTCTACCTGTATAATAACAAACTCTGAAACCAGAAAAGGAATCTAATGCGCAAGGAAAGGATATCAAGAAACTTTTACTTACTGTGCTTTTCTGTTGGAACAGCCCCAAAAGACTGGTTGTCAGCAATTATGTAGGAATGATGTCAAGTTGTCCAACTTACTAGAACCAGACAAAACAGGGAGGAATTAAATTTTAAGAAAGGAAAATTGCCAGAAGAATCTAAGATTATTTGCCACAATACCACAGTACCAGACATATCAGAGTGGAGAGGCAGAGAAATTTTAGTGACATTTCAAATATTGATGTCATCAGAGAGTTCCTGAGGCTGTTTTGAAGGAAGATAATTTAACTTATTAAGCAAGATTTCTGCTCTTGATTCTCAGAATTAAAACTTGCTGTTTCAATCGACTTCTCCCTGGAGAGATCATTTTTCTCTTGACACAACTTCCATAAAAGCTATGAGCACTTTGACGATCTTTTTCTTGTCTGGATGGAGTCATATTCTGAAGGAACCTTGAACTTTCTTTTGGGCTTTGGTTTTAATGACAATAAATCACAATAAAGACTAGACCATTATATCAGTAAGAAATTAATTTTACAGCACTAGGAAGCCTCTGAACATTTCTGAACTCAAGGATTTTGTTAAATCAGAACAGATAATGTTCTAAGTTTTATACTAAAATTTTTCTTCTAAGTTTTTAGGTGCCCTGCTCAGTTCTGAGCGAGATTCACTGTTTCATCCACAATGAAAGAGAGAATGCACCAGGCATCTCCACTCTATCTTTTTTACTGTAAGGGACTCCAGAATATTTCTAGGGGCCTACAAATTGGAGAGCTCAGGCAAGTTTTCAAAAATTCAGAGTGATAAAGGAGGGAAGTCAGGGTCAGAAGATTTGCATGCATATTTAGCTAGAATAGAAAACAATGCCCCAGAAAGACTTGATCATTGCTTTTGCATTAGAACATTAAGTGTAATTTCTTTTCTCCATAACTTTCTTATGTCAAGTCCTTTTATAATAGGGCTGGTGATTATGCTGTCATGAAGCAGTTAGAGGTCTGAGAGTTGAACTGCTACTAAAACTGATAATTAAAGAAGCATGGAGATGCAAGTTAGACTTCAATCAAGGCCTTTGCACATCACTAAGTGCACGTACATACACACACAAGCACAAATACAAACACACACACACACACTGGATTACTATTTTATTTATTTGCTTTTTTGTTTTTTTGTTTTTGGGCCACACCCAGTGACACTCAGGGGTTACTCCTGGCTATGCACTCAGAAGTCAATCCTGGCCTGGGGGACCATATGGGGCACGGGGGATCGAACCGAGGTTGGTCCGTCCAAGGCTAGCGCGGTAAGGCAGGCACCTTAGCTCCAGCGCCACTGCCCGGCCCCTGGATTACTATTTTAAACAAACCTCAAAGTTGGAGTAAGATTTTGATAAGTTGAGCAGAGAGTGAGGATGGAACACGCTATCTGGCAACATTGGTGGGAACATGGCTGATATGTGAGTTACTGCATACAATTATTAATGGTGGTTTGTCAATAAGAGTGACTGATAACTAAATAAGCTTAAGTGGCTTTCTGATTTTTTGTGCCTGAGTGGTCCTTAATGAAGATCCAGTTTCCTTCCTATTCTGTCAGTTAATGTGGCAGGAGCAGGGATATACAGGGATCAGAGAGGACTGAGACATTCTGCTTAAAGTCTCTGGTCAGGCCCTCTTCACTGAATCCACTTTCAGTACCCCCAAGCCTTTGTATCCCTTACCAGAACTTCTCCCTAACCCCCTATCTCTTTCCCTCTTGAAATCTCCCCCAAGACTTTTACTTTGTGTACATTTCAAAGAAGACATTCTGTTGAGTATTTGGGGCTAATCAATTGAGTATTTGGGGCTAATCAAATATAAATTCCCTGTTGTTGTTTTTAACCTTTGTTCTTGGCCCCATATATAAAGAGAAAGAGTTCAAATGAGTTATTCTGGTATTTATAAACCCTGCTTCAAAAACTTGATAAAGTTTTAATTTTCTTTGGTCTGATTGAACCAAAATTCCACAAGACTATTAGTTCTGCACAGTTGCTGCATGACTCAGCAAAGAGAGAAGCTTTTATGATTCTGTGACACTGGCAAATACCTGATTCTAAGATGTCCCTGAAATGGTCAAAATTGAGTCCATCTTGCTCTGAGAAAAAAAGAAGAGAACAATAACCTCCCCTACAGACCTGTTAGTCCTTGAACTTCTATCTCTCTGTAATTAGTGACTCTGGTGTGTCTGAGTCATTGTCAATGTTCTCCTGAAGAGCAAGCAGCTCTGTGCAGCTTCTTTTTCTTTAGCTAGGGCAAGGTGACCAATAATAACAAGCTAGGTTTTCTGGATAAGGCTGTCAATTACTCAGAAAAAAACATGATGGCTTGTTAGAGAAATCAGATGTTTCATTTACTGAAAATCCAATCAGGGATCTCATCTGAACTTTAACTCTGGCTCCGTGTATGTCAAGAAGCTCTCCTCTTCTGTGGGTCTAAAAAAGTAATAAAACCAACTCAAAGATCAAAACTACCAAGGACAGTTTAGATGCTCCTCTCCTCAATGCCCAGGAGGATGGAACATGCCTCAAAGGGGACCAGCCCACCAGGGAATTTCATTGTTCGTTCAGTGCCCATTAGTCTGTGACCATTTCTTCCCTGTTATTATTTTATGTTTGTTTTGGGGTCACATCCAGTGACAGTGGGTACTCCTGGCTATGCGTTTAGAGATCTCTCCTGGCTTGGGGAACCATATGGGAAGCCAGAGATCAAACCACTCTGTGTCCTAGCTCAGCTGTGTGCAAGGCAATCTCTCTACCACTGCGCTATCGCTCTGTCCCTCCCTGTTATTTTTTTCAGTAAACAATCTCTCTTGTTGGAGAAATAGTACACCTGGTAAGGCATTTGCCTGGCAAAACTGCTCATTTCATTCAGTTCCATGTGAGCCCATCAGGAGTAATCTCTGAGTGCAGAAGTAGAATGCCTGTTTCAAATACAACCAGTGAGTGTGGGAAGAGGGAGGTGAGGGGCACTGGGGGTGAGAATGTTGCACTGGTGAAGGGGGTGTTCTTTTGGTGACTTAAGCCCATCTACAGTCCTCTTTGTAATCATGGTATTTAAATAAAATTAAAAAAAGAATAATCAGCACATTAAGAAAAATCATCTTTAAAAAAATGTAAGCCCCAAGTATAGCTCAGTGTTCATCCCCTGACTCACTGCACAAAATAAAACAAAAACCTTGCAGACAAGATGGGGTTTCAAGATCAAAACGTCCACCAGGTTATCACCTAAATAAAGCGTGCTTTTTTTCTTATAGCAATTCTTGTCTCTCAGGTCATTGATCTGGAAGAAGTCCACATGTGAATTTGGCTTCAATAACATTAGAGTATCAGAATAGCTTCAAGCAATGTTTGAATAACTTCACTTTCTGTCATCCTGAAACAAATGTATTGTTATTAGCTATGTCAACCATGGAATTTATTTTCCTTTTTTAAATTAAAAAATTTTCTGAGTGGCAGGCCTGGGAGGGGTGGAGAAAGCTGAATTTTGGAGTCCAGAGTCAAAGAACAAGAACACACAATTGAAGTAAAGCTGAACAAAACTTTAATCCATCTACCAACAGCTCCAAACGGACTGCTCAATATTGTCTCTTGCAGGAGACAAAGCTGGCCCAAGATCATAAATTGAATTATATAGGAGAGGATAGAGGGATGTTCTGGCTTTTTGATGATCTTTAATGGGGCCAGAGAGATAGCATGGAGGTAAGGCATTTGCCTTTCATGCAGAAGGTCATTGGTTCGAGTTCTGGTATTCCATATGATCCCCCGAGCCTGCCAGGAGCGATTTATAAGTGTAGAGCCAGGAGTAATACTTGAGCGCAGCCAGGTGTGACCCAAAAAATCAAATAAATAAATAAAAATAAAAATGATTGGCTGTTGTCCAGGGGTATCTTCCAACTCCTCCCTTGTGTCTTTCCCTGATAGGCAACTGATATGGCCAGGTAACTTGGGGAGCAGCTGTTAATGGAAATAGGCTTGAGAAAATCTAACATGAGGCTTACAACGTGTGGTCCTTACACAATGGTACTCCTTCTTGTTCAGAACCTTAGAGAAGCCTGACATGTGGCCTTTACAAAAGGTGTCCCTCCTTGTTCGGAAATGAGGAGCCCACATTGATGATGAGTTCTTTCTCCAGTTAATAATTAAAGCCAAGACATGCTTTAAATGAGTTGCCTAGTTACTGTGAGCAGTTTCTTTAAGGCATAACTTACACATTTAAAAAGAGGGTAAAACATTAATAAGATGGCAAAAAAGGAACTTGTGGGACACCAGCTACTACACCCCTCATTCACTCCACCCCATGTAAAACAACAGCATCAACAAATGTAGCTGACAGTTGATTGGAATTTGGGGAAAAGGTCAAAGTTTACAGTAATCTATTTTATTAATAAATCTTTTTTTAAGTACCATGATTATGAGCATGTTTGTAGATGGGTCTCAGTCATAAACAGAATGCCCCCCTTGACCAGTGCAACATTCCCACCACCATGCACCCCCTCCTCCTCCACCCCTGCCTGTATTTGCGACAGACATTCTACTTCTCAAATTCTTTAACATTGTCATGCTAGTTGTTAGTGTAGTTATTTACCTAACATCATTCACCACTCTTTGTGCTGAGTTTCAAAGTGTGAGCCTGTCCTTCTAGCCATTAACTCTATTGTCTCGGGGACTTCTTACAAAAATGTCTTTACTTTTTCTTTTTTTATTATTTATTTTTTATTTTTAATTTTGAGAACAAAGATGCAAAGAAAGAAGACAAGATAAAGTTACAGTGCAAGGACAATCACCCATAAACAGAATTCACATAAGTCCCCTTGTTGATATCTTAACATTGAACTTTCAGCCAAAGAATATTAAGAAAAATAAAACAGAACCCATGTATAATTACTTTGTCCCTTAAGTCCCCGGATTGTGATACATATTTCCTAGTAGCATATCAAGCATTCTAAAGCCATAAAACTTTATGTAACTCCTTAAATATTGAAGGCATAGTACTTCTTTACATTTCCATGTATGTGCATATTAGTTTAAGTTAGCCTCAAAAGTGGGTGTTTCTTTTTAAGGATAAGAGTCAAAGGAGTACAGGAAAAATGGCGTTAGAGTGGCAATACTTGTTTGCATCGGCCCACCAAAATATGGGGGACATGGAAAGGAAAATCCTCAGCCTAAATACAAGGGGGCCAAACCCCTAAAGTTTTCTGGCATAAGACCAGCTCTAAGCTCCAGGCAAACTCGATTGCCCAATTCAGGTCGTTGTCTGTAGTGCCAACTCACTTTTATTTTCCACGCTGTCTCTGTTGCTGGTATCATATTTCTGTGTTAAAGATCCTGGAATCTGCATATCCTATATTGCAGTTAGGATGGTGCAGAGCGTCCTTTCGTTTCGCCTTACAATTAAAGGGCAATGCAGAAAGCCCTGTCCAGTATGCAGGTCGTTGATGTCCTTAAGTCTTCTCAGCGTTAAGGGAAGTCTCTTGCGAGAAGATTGATGTCAGAGCAGCAGTAGGGTCTTCCCTGCTAGAAGATTGCTTCCAGGTGTTGTAAAGAACCTTGGATGTTTCCTAGATAGCTTTCCTGGTTCAAGGGTGAGTGGAGAATGCCCATTTTACTGAGGCCTGTGCCAAGTCATTATGCCAATGCTCAGGGTATAAGGTCCCATTGCACTACAAGATTTGGGTGTTCCAATCTCTATTAGATAAGAATTTATTTGTGTGTAGGTATTTCCCATTTTGATATGCCTATGCAAACAAGTAACAATGCCACATGGGTTTACAGGCCAATATGGGGGATGCAAAAACATGTATAAAACTCCCCGTGACATGGTCAAACATAAGAATTAAACTGAGAGACTCTTTCACCGAATAATTCTTGTTGAAAAGTTCACAAAGAGAAGAATAGATAAAAAGTGGGGAAAATCTTCACTATTTAAAAGACTATTTAGTAAGAGTTAGCTGTCAACGAAAAAAGATGCAAAATATTCAAATCCATACATGTACATCTTATGTCTTTTGAATAGTTGGGGATTGTTAAATCCAGTGCACCACGTTGGTGTGTGATGAGGAATGTGCAGTATAGAAGTTGAAAAGGTTAAATGGGGAATACTGAAGGTTGGGTGATAGATTTAAAAATTGAAAATAAGCATTACAGGGGTGTGCGAAAGGGCAGAATACCAGATGGACTTTCTACATACACAATACATACCTTAAAAATGGCATATATTATTATCCCCCCCGCCCAGGCCAGGTTAAGCAGGCCTCCTCTGGCATGGCAGGGGCCTGCCGAGCCCCATGCTGCTGAAACTCCCAGCTCCCAGAAAGGGAATAGATCCGTCATGTTGCTGAAGGCTGGAAGTTCAGTGTCCCCACCCAGACCCGCCCTAAGGAGCCCGGTAGGGAATGGGGGAAAGGCCCAGGGTACCTTCGAGCCCCACCAGGGGTCCCACCTTGGTGACTTGCCCTGGCCTGTGGCCCAGGGAAGACATGGAGATCTGGAGCAAGGCGGCAGCAGGGTGCTGGGGTCGCCCCAGTCCTGCACCCCCCTAGGCCTGGTTAAGCAGGCCTCCTCCAGCATGGCAGGGGCCTGCCGAGCCCCATGCTGCTCTACTTTTTCTTAAAACACATAGATGAGTGAGACTTTGCTGTGTCAATCTCTCTCCCTCGGACTTATTTCACTCAGCATAATAGATTCTATGTACATCCACATATAGAAAAACTTCATGACTTCCTCTCTCCTGAAGACTGCATAATATTCCACTGAGTATATGTAACAGCTTCTTTAGCCATTCATCTGTTGAAGGACATATTGGTTGCTTCGAGAGTATGGCTATTGTAAACAGCACTGCAATGAATATGAATATGAGGAAGGGAGATTTGAATTGTATTTTTGTGTTCTTAGGGTATATCTCTAGGAGTGTTATAGATGGGTCATATGGCAGTTCAATTTCCAGTTTTTTGAGGATCTCCATATTGTTTTCCATAATTGCTGGACTAGATGGTATTCCAACAGTGAATGAGCTTTCCTTTCTCTCCACATCCCTGCCTGCACTGACTGTTCTTGTTTTAGTGATGTGTGTCTGTGAGATGTGAGATGTGGTGTGAGATGGCACCTTATTGTAGTTTTGATTTGCATCTCCCTGAAGATTAGTGATGTGGAGCATTTTTTCATGAGTCTCTTGGCCATTTGTATTTCTTCTTTGAGGAAGTGTCTGTTCCTTTCTTCTTCCCTTTTTTTGATGGGGCTATATATTTTTGTCTTATTAAGTTCTATCAGTACCTTGTATATTTTTATATTAGCTCCTTGTCTAATGGGTATTGGGTGAATAGTTTCTCGCATTCTGTGTGTGACTTTTGTATCTTATGCACTATTCCCTTTGAGGTGCAGAAGCTTCTCAGCTTAATATAGTACCATCTTTGGTATTTTCTGGTACCATCTTTGCTTTGACTTGTTTGGAGAGTGCTTTTTCCTCCTTGAAGATGCCTTTAGTCTCAATGTCATGTAGGGTTTTTTTATGTTTTTTATATACCTTATGGTTTCAGGCCTGATATCAAGGTCTTTAATCCATTTGGATTTGAATTTTGTGCATGATGTTAGATAGGGGAGTGAGTCTGCTTTTTTGCAAGTGGCTAGCCAGTTGTGTCAACACCATTTGTTGAAGAGGCTTTCCTTGTTCCATTTTGGATTTGTTGCCCCTTTATCAAAGATTAGTTGATTGTACATATGGGGAACATTCTCTAAATACTCAAGTCTATTTCACTGATCTGAGGATCTGTCTTTATTCCAATACTATGCTGTTTTGATAATTATTGCTTTGTAATACAGTTTAAAATTGGAGAAAGTAATGCTTTCCATATTTCTTTTCCAAAGGATTGTTTTAGCTATTCGTGGGTGTTTATTATTTCAAATGAATTTCAAGAGTGTTTGATCCACTTCTTTAAAAAATGGTATGGGTATCTTTAGAGGGATTGCATTAAATCTGTACAATGCTTTGGGGAGTGTTGCCGTTTTAATTATATTAATCCTCTCTATCCATGAGCAGAATATGTGACTGGTTTCCTTGTGTTCTCTCTTATTTCTTGAAACAGACTTTTGGAATGTTCTTTGTATAGGTCCTTCACCTCTTTAGTTAAGTTGACCCGAAGATATTTGAGTTTGTGGGGCACTAATATGAATGGAATGGTTTTTTTAATGTTCATTTCATCTCTATCATTATTGATTATAAGAAGGGCATTAATTTTTAAATTTTTAAAAATTGGGGTCTACTGCTGCCGTCAGTGTCTCTATGCAGTTTCTTCTTCGTGAGTTTCGAGAGCCTTTCACGGGAGAGAGTGGGACACGAAGCAGACGGAGAAATGGAAATATTATAGTAGAAATGAATTACCACACACGATGTATGGGGACTTGTGTCTATGAAGACGAAGACAAATTTATTGATTCTGCTGAGTGACTTTTAAAGTTGACTCTGGAATGCAGAGTAATTTTCTTGGGGGATCAAAGAAGATGGGAGCTGGTTGGAGGAGCACAATGGAAAGGGCTAGCTAAAATCTACATATTAAAGAACCAAATACTGAGGGTAAAAAGGAGTTTGTTGTGGGTTGGTTTTTGTTTTGGGTAAAGCAGAGGGAACTAGGTAATTTTCAGGGAAGTGGGAAATTCTTTGAGTAAGCAGACTAGTAATTTTCAGGGAAGAGAGAAAATGTTTTAGAGTTTTGGGAAAAACTGAAAATTGCTTTCATCCTGAGCTGAGTTTTGGGAAAAACATGATCTTGGCGCCAGGGTGATGCAGATCAGAGAGAACTGGTTAGTGAAGGAACTTTTTTATTATTATTATTATTATTATTATTATTATTATTATTATTATTATTATTATTATTTTGGTTTTGGGGCCACACCCAGTGACGCTCAGGGGTTACTCCTGGCTATTCACTCAGAAGTCGCTCCTGGCAGGCACGGGGGACCATATGGGGAACTGGGGGATCGAACTGTGGTCCATCTTAGGTTAGCGCAGGCACCTTATCTCCAGCGCCACCGCCCGGCCCCCTAGTGAAGGAACTTTTGACGGAAGTTTGATACTGTCCTCCTTTGTTAGAAGGAGAAATACTGAGGCCTGATTTCTAATGGTCAAAACAAAGAAAGATATAGTCACAACCACGTAAAATTAATGCCAAACACTCCACACAAAAGGGTCAACTGGTTGACTTCTCTTAGGCAGGTATTTTTGGCAAAATTCCTATTTAGAAGTGCAGTGCACCTGAGAAGGCTAGGGAGCACTTCTGGTATCTGCTTTTCCTGAGTGGGGTGTGACAGTTTACCATATCCCTGCAGTAATTCTTTTATTTTTCCCCTTGCTGACACCTTAATTTTGAACTTTCAGCCAAAGAACATTAAGAAAATAAAAAAAAACACACGTACAATTACTTTGTCCCTCAAGTTCCCAGATTGTAGATTATAACATTTCTTAGCAGTATACAAAATAATCTAAAGCCACAAAATTTATGTAACTCCTTTAACATTAAAGACATAGTATTTTTTTTACAGTTCCATGCACATGCATATTAGTTTAAGTTAACCTTAAAAGTTTAAGTGGTATTTTTTAAGGATTAGAGTCAAAGGAGCATAGCAAAAATGATTTTAGAGTGGCAATTGCTATTTGCATAGGCCCAGCAAAATATGGGGGACATGGAAAGGAACAGTCTTGGCCTAAATACAAGGAGACCTTACCCCTGAAGTTTTCTGGCATAAGACCAACTCTAGGCTCCAGGCATACTAGGTTGTCCAACCCAAGTCATTGTCTGTAGTGCCAATACAGTTTTATTTTTCACATAGTCACTGTTGTTGGTGTCAGGTTTCTGTATTTAAAGATCCTGGAATTTGTGCATATCCTACATTGAAATCAGGGTGATGTAGAGCATTCTCTAAGTTTCACCTCACAATTAGAGGGCGATGCAGAAAGCCCTGTCCTGAAAGCAGGTTGTTGTTGTTGTTCAGTCTTCTCGGTGTTAAGGGAATGTCAGAGCAGTGGTAATGTCTTCCCTTGAGGAGGATTGCTTCCAGGTGATGTTATAGACAACCTTGGTTGTTTTATAGATGACATCCCTGGTTCAGGGGTGGATGGAGAATACCCATTCTTCTGAAGTCTGAGCCAGGTCATTATGACAATGTTCAGGTTGGAAGGTCCCAATGCATTACAAGATTTGTATGTTCCTTTCTCTATTAGATAAGAACTTGTTTGCATGTATAGTATTTCCCATTTTAATGTGTATATGCAAAAAAGGAAAAATGCCACGTGGCATTATTAGTGCATATGGGGCCACTAGAACAAGTCCAACAATCCACGTGACTTGGTTCAAACAAACTTTAAACTGAGAGACTCTTCTACCAAAAATTCCTTATTGAACAGATCACAAAGAAAAGAACAGACAAAAAGTGGAGAAAACCGTCACTTTATAAGAGAATATTTAGTAAGAGTTATAGCTGTTAAGGAAATACATATAAGATATTCAAAAGACATATACGTGTCTTTTATGTTTTTTGAAATAGTTGGGAGGTGTTAAATCCGGTGCACCAAGTTGGTCTGTGATTTGGCCTGTGCAGTACTGAAGGTAAAAAGGGTAAATGTGGGGTAATGATGTTTGGGGATGAGGGAATGAAGGACTAGAAATGAGCTTGTAGGGGTGTGGGAATGGACAGAATACAAGATGGACATTCTGCATATGCAAAACATACCTTAATCATAGGGAATGCTATCAATATATATGGAGATCAGTGGGGGAAAAAAGTTGCCAGTGACTGCCTCAGTGCAACCCAGCAACTCCCAGCACCCCCCAAGCTAGTGGGGAAAGGATTCGATAGAGAATCAGAAGCCAGACATTTGCCCATCCTCCTGCCCATGCCCTTCCCCTCTGGTGCTGGAGGAGGGGTGGGGAAATCCTGTGAACCCCTAAAATGTCCTCCCAGTACCCATCTTTCTGGCCACCTGGGCTGGCACCCAGGAAGGTCTGGAGATGATGAGAAGAAGAGGGGAATGACTGGGGACCTGCCAAGCCTCCCAGAACCTTCCAAGCTAGGGAGAGGCCTTTGGCCTGGGCTCTTCCCAAAACTCATGCTGGCAAGAGCTAGCCGCCAAAACAGGAAAGTAAGAACGGCATTGATTTTCGCATGCTTTTTATGTAACCTGCCACTTCGCTATATGAATCTATTGTATCTAGAAGCTTTTTGGCTGAGTCTTAGGGTTTTCTAAATATACTATCATGTCATCTGCAAACAGTGAGAGCTTGACACTTCCTTACCTATCTGGATGCTATTGATATCTTTTTCTCCCCTAATCGCTAAGGCAAGTACTTCCTGTACTATATAGAATATGAGGATGTGAAAGGGCAGCCTTGTGGGGGGGGGGGAAGGCTTTTAGTTTATCTCCATTGATAATATTTGCCATTGGCTGGTGGTAGATGGCCTTGACTATACTGATAAAAGTTCTTTTCATTCCCATCTTGATGAGGGTTTTTATCAAGAAAGAGTGTTGGACCTTATCGAATTCTTCCTCTACATCAATTGATATGATCATATGACTTTTTCTTTTTGTTGATATGGTGTATTATGTTGATTGATTTGCATATCTTGAATGAAACCTATTTGGTGGTGGTGGATGACCTTCTTGAAGAGGCATTGAGGAACTTTGTATCTGTGTTCATCAGGAATATTGGTCTGTAAGTTTTGTCTTTAGCAGCATCTCTGTCTGGTGTTAGTATCAAAGTGATGTTATGATGTCCTTGATTGTCGATTCTTCCTGGGGATTCTCCTCCTGTTTTCTGGGACTCCGATGATTCTTATGTTGTTTCTGTTGAATTTATCGAACAATTCTATTTTCATCTGTTCAAAATCTTTGAGTATTTTTCCCATTGTTTGTTCATTTGCTTTGAGATTCTTTTCCAATCTCTTCTGTTGTATAGAGTTATTATGCCTCTCATCTTTGAGCTGACTAATTCTGTCTTCAGCTGTTGTTACTCTACTGGAGAGGCTTAAAGGCATCTTTAAGGAGGAAACAGTACTCTCCAAACAAGTGAAAGCAGAAATAAACAGATGGGACTATATTAAGCTGAGAAGCTTCTGAACTTTAAAGGAAATAGTGCCCAGAATACAAGAGCCACCCACTGAGTGGGAGAAAGTATTCACCCCAAACTCATCAGATAAGGGATTAATTTCCAAGATACAGAAGGCACTGACACAACTTTACAAAAAAATTATCTAACCCCATCACAAAATGGGGAGAAGAAATGAACAGACACTTTGACAAAAATGAAATACAGGGGACCGGGCGGTGGCGCTGGAGGTAAGGTGCCTGCGCTAACCTAGGATGGACCACGGTTCGATCCCCCGGTTCCCCATATGATCCCCTGTGCCTGCCAGGAGCGACTTCTGAGTGAATAGCCAGGAGTAACCCCCGAGCGTCACCAGGTGTGGCCCAAAAGCCCCCCCCCAAAAATAATAATACAAATTCCTAAAAGGCACATAAAAAATGTCCACATCACTAATCATCAGGGAGATCCAAATTAAAAAAACTATGAGGTACCATCTCTCGCTAGAGTTGGCACACATCACAAAGAATGAGAACAAGCAGTGTTGGTGGGGATGTGGAGAGAAAGGAACTCTTATTCACTGCTAGTGGGGATGCTGTCTAGTCCAACCATTGTGGAAAGCGATATGGAGATTTCTCTAAAAGCTGGGAATTGAGCTCCCATACAATCCAGCTATACCACTCCTAGAGGTATATCCTAGGAACACAGAAATACAATACAAAAATCCCTTCCTCACACCTATATTTATTGCAGCATTGTTTACAATAGCCAGACTCTGGAAACAGCCTAGATGCCCATCAATAGATGAATGGCTAAAGAAACTATGGTACATATATACAATGGAATATTATGCAGCCATAAGAAGAGATGAAGTCATGAAATTTTCCTGTACATGGATGTATATGGAATCTATTATGCTGAGTGAAATAAGTCAGAGGGAGAGAGATAAACACAGAATGGACTCACTCATCTATGAGTTTTGAGAAAAATGAAAAACATTGTGTAATGATTCTCAGACACAAAATAGAGGAGAACTGGAGGGTCCAGTTCCCAACATGAATCTCACCACAGAGATTGTTGGGTGCAGTCACAGAAATAATTACACTGAGAACTATCATAAGAAAATGTGACTGAATGAGGGAAGTAGAAAGCCTGTCTAGAGTACAGGCCAGTGTGGAGTGGGGAGGAGTGACACTTGGGATATTGGTGATGGGAATGTTGCACAGGTGAAGAGTTTAAAAAAAAGGTAATATTAGCTTCATAGAAACTATTTGAAATTGTTCCTGTTTCTTCAATTTTATGTACAAGCCTGAAAAAGATTGGTAGATCTTCCTCATGAAAGGTTTGAATGAATTCATTATTGAACCCATCTGGGTCTGGGCTTTTGTTTTGGGGAAGATTTTTGATCACCATTTAAATTTCCTCAATAGTGATGGGGCTATTTAGATATGCTACCTCATCCTTTTCAACTGTGGAAGGTTATAAGAGTCCAAGAATTTATTTATTTCTGCCGTTTCTCATGTTTTGTGGCATGGATTTTCCAAAAGAGTCTTTGATTACCCTTTGAATCTCTGCAATATCTGTAGTGACCTCCCCTTTTCATTTTTAATTCGGTTTATCAAGTTTCTCCAGAGAAGAATGCCAAAGAGGATCAAAATCATGCTGCAGGAGAGCAGAGAGAAGGCCTAAGATGTCTGCCATGCTTCTGACACACAGCATAAATCAATAGTTCCACTGTCTGTGGACAGGACGACTCACTTTTGAAGATGAGCCCTCACTGAAGAATGCCAAAGAGGATCAAAAATCTTAGCCACAGGATATCAGAGAGAAGGCCCAAGATATCTGCCATGCTTCTGACACACAGCAGAAATCAGCTAGTTCCACTGTCTGTGGGCGGGATGACTCTCCTCTCTACAGTAACCTTTAAAAGAACTGTAAGAATGGCCTGCACTTCCTCTTGCTCTCAGTTTCAGTTTGGGGGCTGGAAAATGGAGGTTCAGTTTCCAACTTCCTGCTTCCAGTTAGATTGAGAACATAAAGCCTTATTTGCATGTCCTTACACATCTGGTTTCAAAGAACTGATTGCTGTTTGTTTTTTTTTTTTTGGTTTTTGGGCCACACCCGGTGACGCTCAGGGGTTACTCCTGGCTATTCGCTCAGAAGTCACTCCTGGCAGGCACGGGGGACCATATGGGGAACCGGGTGATTGAACCGTGGTCCGTCCTAGGTTAGCGCAGGCACCTTAGCTCCAGCGCTACTGCCCGACCCCTGATTGCTGTTTTAATTATCATCGAACTCCGAATGGGAAAAATAGTTTCCCTCATGTCACAAGCTAGAAAAAAAAAAAAACAGAATGTAGCTGAATGTCACTGATAAGCAAGCAGCTAACTAGAGTTCAAATTTCAGTTGGTACCTAAGCAAGGAGTAATTACTTAATTCAGAGGCACGTGAGCATCACAGAGTGGGTGACCCCAAAATCCAATACAAAATAAAACAAAAAAGAAAGCAGTAGACATCTCACAGTATATAGGAAAGTAATGATAAGTAAAGCCATATAAGATACAAGGTAAATAAAGAGGGGGAATAAAGCCTCTAGAAGTCAGTGTCAGTAAGATGTCAGTAAAATTCAAATGTCTAAGAAAATTCCAACTTCTATTCAGAAAAAGGAAAACCATTTTCCTAAAATTTACATAGATTATTGAGGTACTCTGAATAACAAATCAACCTTTACAAAAGTAGAAATCATGACTCAAGGTTTGTATGCTTTTTGATTTCAAATCTGAAACACTGCTATAAGTAAACTTGTATAGCACTGACAGAAATCAGCCATATAAAGTAATAGACCATAGTAGACATAACAGAAATCGAGCTTCAAATATATGAAAATTAAGCTACTTCTGACATAAATGAAAGCCATTTACAAGTTTGGAAATGGTTTTCAATATGTTGCTAGGAGAAACAGATATTCACATTCAAAAGAATGAAATTGAACCCTTCCCTATCAAAAGCCAAATCAGCTCAAAATGCAGCAAGTCTTAAATATAAGACTTTAAATTGTTAAACATATAGAAAAAATACAGGAAAATCTTTAACATTAAATTTTCAGTAACTTCTTGGCTACAACACCATTAGTACAAGGGAGGTGGGAGTAAATTAAATTTTATAAAAATTAAACAGCATTGGGTTGCTGTTCCAAGATAGTAAAAATAATAGAAAGGGGAGAAGTTTTAGAGCACTTTTGAGACCCCATAGCAAAGCCTCAGAAAAATATATTTCTGTTGAGAAAGTACACTTGAGAGCCTGACTACCATTCTCAGGAGGGTTTTTTTTTTTAAGCAGTAAATAGCATCTTCCAAATTCATAGCTAGAAATAATGCTCCCTGGCCTAGAAACGGTCTCAGGGACTTCTATTTTTATTATAATATCTTTATTTAAGCAAACATGATTGTAGTTGGGTTTCAGTCACAAAAAGAACACCTCCTTCACCAGTGCAACATTCCTATCACCACTGCCCCATCTTTCTACGAACCCACCCACCTCCTGTATTCCAGACAGGCTTTCTACTTCCCTCATTTATTGACATTATTATGATAGTTATCAAAATAGTTATTTCTCTAACTGCACTCACCACTCTTTGTGGTGAGCTGGTCCTTCCAGCACTCATACCCATTGTCTCTGGGCATTATTACAATAATGTATTTTATTTTTCTTAAAACCCATAGATAAGTGAGACTATTCTGTGTCTCTCTCTCCCTCTGACTTATTTCACTCAGCATAATAGAGTCCATGTACATCCTTGTTTAGGAAAATTTCATGACTTCTTCTCTCCTGATGATCTCATATAGTCCATTGTGTATATGTTCCACAGTTTCTTTAGCCACTCATCTGTTGTCGGGCATCTGGGTTGTTTCCAGAGTCTATTGTAAATAGTGCTGCAATGATTATATGTGTGAGGAAGGTGTTTTGTATTGTATTTTTGTGTTCTTAGGGTATATCTCTAGAAGTGGTATAGCTGGGTCATATGGCAGTTCAATTTTCAGTTTTTTGAGGAATCTCCATATTGTTTTCCATAAAGGCTGACTAGACGGTATTCCCACCAGCAGTGAATGAGAGTTCCTTTCTCTTCACACCTCAAAGGAAATGGTGTCTAGCACACAAAAGCCACCCACAGAATGGGAGAAAATATTCACCCAATACCCATCAGATAAGGGGTTAATATTTAATATATACAAGGTACTAATAGTACTTAACAAAAGAAATCTAATTCCATCAAAAATGGAGAGAAGAAACGAACAATTTCTCAAAGAAGAAATACAAATGGCCAAAGGCACATGAAAAAATGTTCTAAATCACTAATCATCAGGGAGATGCAAATCAAAGCAACGATGAGGTACCACCTCATACCACAGAGACTGGCACACATCACAGAGAACAAGAACAATCAGTGCTGGCGAGGAAGTGAAGAGAAAGAAACTCTCATTCACTGCTTGTGGGAATGCCGTCTTATACTTATTGTTAAATTCATAGAAAGAGAGAAGTAGAGTGTTAATTACCAGGCAGTAATAGGGGAAGCATGATTAACCCCAGACAAATAATCAAGCTTGTTTGTCTTGGGGGTGTTCTTCCAAGAATATTATTGCTGTTTACTCAGCCTCAGTGATTCGGATTTCAGAAGGTAAGTGACTCCCACAACCAAGGACTGTTTCATGGTGCCCAGGAGAGCTTCACAATATTTAAAATCAGAAAATCTCCAGCTTGATCTCAGTGGAGTGAGACCAGCAAAGCATAGACAACCTGCTTAGCTCTGTGGCTGCGCATTTCTTCCACTCAAGGAACTAATCACAGTAATTAATAGGAGTACTGTACATCAAAGTACACAAAGTACTGTATATCAAAGCATACAAAGCAGAACCCCATCATAACTTGTGACTGAAGTAACTAGCTCTGGAGACCCAACCAACACCTGTCACCTTCAGAACATTGCTGATTAGGACTTTAGAGAGAAAATGTTATGAGTGTTCAATGAATTAGAGAAACGATGGAACAGACAGCCTTGAAAATTCAAGAGAATATGAGAATAGAAAAGAGAAAAGTTCAAATGGAAATCATGGTAGGTTAAATGAAAAATTCACTGGAAAGCTTCACCAGCAGAGTAAAAGCTATTGAGGACAGAATCAGTGATACAGAAGATGAGCTGCATAACACCTCCATACTACAGAAGAGGCTAAAAAATAATCAAAGAAAGCAAACAGACTACAATAAAACTCTGGAATAAACTCAATAGAAAGAACATAATAAGGGGCCAAAGCAATAGCACAGTGGTAGGATGTTTGCCTTGTACACAAATGACCTGGGATGGACCAGAGTTCAATCCTGGCATCCCATATGATCCCCCAAGCTTTCCAAGAGTGATTTCTGAGGGCAGAGCCAGGAATAACTCTTGAGTGCTGCCGGGTGTGCCCCCAAAACCAATAATAATAATAAAAAATAAAGAAATAATATAATAATCATTGGTATCTCAGAGACCCAGAAAGAAAACCCCAATAAAGTATCAATAGTCAAGGACATCATTACTGTGAAATTTTCAGAACTATGGGGCCCGGGAGATAGCATGGAGGTAAGGCGTTTGCCTTTCATGCAAAAGATCATCCATTCGAATCCCGGTGCCCCATATGTTCCCCCGTGCCTGCCAGGAGCAATTTCTGAGCATGGAGCCAGGAGTAACCCCTGAGCACTGCCGGGTGTGACCCAAAAACCACAAAAAAAATTTTTTTTTTCAGAACTAAAGAGTGCATGCAACCGTAATCTGAATGCCTGAAGAGTACCAACTAAAAGAGATCCAAAGAAAATCACCCGAAGCCACAAATGAGGATAAAGACACAAATGATCAGAATCTGTGAAACACAGTAAAAGGGAATTAAGAGAAAAATTTATGTCCTTGCAAGAATTCATCAGGGAGAAAGATTAATTAACTTAATTAACTTAATGGAACATCTTAAAAAATTAGAAAAGGATCAGCAAAATGAACCAAAAATAGGCAGATATCAGGAAACAACAAAACTCAGAGCAGAAATTAATAAACTGGAAACCAAAAAACAATCCAAAATATCAATCAAATTATAAGTTGATTCTTTGAAAAAATAAAAAAATTGATAAACCATTAGCATGACTCTTAAAGAATGGAAAAGAGATTTAGTAAACAAAATTAGAAATAAAAAGGAGATTACTACAAAAATTTAAAGAATAATGAGAGATTTCTTTGATAAACTCTATGCCATTAAACAGGAGAACCTGGAAGAAATGGATAAATTCTTGGACTCTATAACCTCTCAAGTTTGAACTAGATGACCTGGCATATCTGAACAGACTTAAGACTATTGAGGAAATTAAAATAGAAATAAAAACTCTTCCCCAAAACAAAAGCCGGGGCTCAGATAGATTAACTAGTAAATTCTTTAAAGTATTTCAAGAGGACCTACTGTCACCCTGATATCAAAAGAAGACAGAGATGCCACAAAAAAGTGAACTAGAGACCAATATCCTTGATGAACACAGATAGAATGCAACGGCTCATTAAGAAGGTCATACACTATGACTAAGTAGGGTTCATGACAGACATGCAAGGATGGATTTTTAATATAAAAGTCAAACAATATAATACCTCATAGCAAAAATAGGAAAAATAAAAACCATATCATAGATAAAGAGAAAGTATTTGACAAGGCCCAACACTCAGTCATAAAAAAAAAAATCTCAAAACAAGATTGAAATGGAAGGAATTTTCTCAAGTCAAGATCATTTACAACAAGCCCATGGCAAATATCATACTCAATGGAGAAAAACTAAAGGATTTTTCTCTAACATCCAACATGAGACAAAGTTTGCTGCTCTGAATGTTTTCAGATAACATGATATTATATTTATAAAATCTTAAAGACAATATCAAAAGCTTCTAGAAACAATAGATTTGTATAGTAAAGTGGTAGGCTACTAAATTGACACAAAATAATTGGCGTTTTTATATACAAATAATGAAAGACAAGAAAAAATATTTTGAAAACAACCCCATTCACAATTGTGTCTCAAAAAATTCAAGTACCTTGGGGTCAACTTAACTAAAGATGTGAAAGAACAATACATGAAAACCATAAAACATGGCTTAACAAAATAAAAGAGGACACAACCAAATGGAAACATATACACTGCTCATGGATGGGAGGATTAACATAATTAAAATGTCAATACTTCCCGAAGCAATTGTACACATATAATGCAATCCCTCTCTAAGGATACACATGACATTCTTCAAAGAACTGGATTAAACACTCCAGAAATTCATTTGGAACTATAAATGCCCACAAATAACTAAAGAAATCCTTAGGAGAAAGAAGATGAGAGACATCACTTTTCCCATCTTTTTTGTTTTGTTTTGTGTTTTGGGCCACACCAGGTGACGCTCAGGCATTACTCCTGGCTATGCTCTCAGAAACTGCTCCTGGCTCTGAGGGACCATATGGGATGCTGGGGATTGAAACCAGGTCCATTTTGGGTAGCCACGTGCAAACAAATGTCCTACCATTGTGCTATTGCTCTGGCCCCACTTTCCCAACTTTAAATTGTACTATAAAGCAACAATAGTCTAAAAAAGCATGGTATTGGAATAAAGACATACATGCAGTTTAATGAAATAAACTTGAGTATTGTAGATTGACCCCAAATATACAATCAATTAATCTTTGATAAAGGGGCAACAAATACAAGATGAATCAAGGAAAGCCTCTTCAACAAGTGGTGTTTGGAAAACTGGTCAATTACAAGCAAAAAGGTGAATTCAGACCAATCTTTAATATATTGGACAAAGGCCAAATCAAAATGAATTAAAGAACTTGATATAGGAATATATATATGAAACCATACGTACATAGATAAAAGCATAGGCAAAAGATTCCATGACATTGAGACTAATGGTATCTTCAGGGAGAGAGTGGTATTTCCACTGTCCAGAAGTAGAAGTAGACATGGGAAGAACATTTCATCAAAGAAGAATAAGATGTCCAATAAAAAATACTCCACATCACTAATCATCAGGGAGATGCAAATCACAATAACAATAAGACATAATCTCACACCACAGAGAACAGGAACATGGAGTTCTGGTGTGGATGCGGGGAGAAAGGGACTCTTATTCACTGTTGATGGGATGCTATCTTGTCCATCTTTTCTGGAAAACAATATGGATATTCCTTACAAAACTGGAAATTGAGCATCCGTATGGTCCAGCAATACCACTTCTAGGGATTTATCCTAGAAACACAGAAACAAACACAAAAATGCCCCTTGCACTTTTATGTTCATTGCAGCACTATTTATAATAGCCATAATCTGGAAGCAAACCAGATACTCAACAAGTGATGAGTGTCTAAAGAAACTAATATATCTACACTATGGAATACTATGCAGTCATTAGAAAAATGAAGTCATGAATTTTGCTTATATATAGATGACATGGAGAGTATTAGGCTGAGCAAAATGAGTCAGAGGAAGATAAATAAACATAGAATAATCTCACTCATAACTGGGATATAAGGAAAATAAAATACAGTGTAGGGATGATACTCTTAGACAATTGAGATAAAAAATAGTAAGGCCATCCCACGGTAGGTAGTTTTCCCCAAGAGTGAAAAGTGCAGTTACAGTAGAGCAGGTCTAATATGAAAAGAACATTTCTGACACCCCTTCATGGGCAGTAGTACAAGCAACAATGTAGCAAAAGAAAATGGAGGTAGAGAGAATGAGAAAGAGAGGTAAAAGGTCTGACGCACAAGTAGGCAAGAGAGGTTTAGTGGAAGAGAATAAGCATCAGGGAAAGTGAGAGGGACACTGTTGACACTGGTGGCAGGAAATGCACATATGTGAAGGTGTTATATATTGTATGACTAACTCAATTATGAACAACTTTATCTGTGGAAAAACTATAATAAACAACCTTGTAACAATGGTTTTTAAATAAAAATAACTAATAGAAGTATAATAATGCAATCTACTTGCAATATTTTCACCACAAGGGTAAATCAATAGTCTTCCAAGCAACTAATTATATCAACTCATTTAAATTAAATTTTGCTACTACTACTTGTAGTGTGCACAGCAAGAATATTACATTTCCAGAATATTGAAGAGAATAGCAAAGACTAAACTAATTGGTTCTGTGACTAGAAAAGATCCAAAGAAAAACTAAAAATAATATTCTACTCTCCCATATTTCTTTTATAAGTCCAAGTTGTTTATCCAAAGTGCACAAGTGTGCGTACGCATAAACACATGTATAGATGTGACAAAAATGTGTTTTATTTTCTATGAAAGGTAACTAAGAACTATATATTGCCATAAAATCATTTTACACCTTTGGAAGCTGTCCAATTTATTAAATTATTTTCAGCTTCATTATTGAGATTCAGACAATATCCCCAATGAGCCCACAATCCTGTGAAAAGATCTGGACTAGAAACTTGTGTCCTTTATCATTTGCCTAAGTCTCAGGAGAATAAATTTGATCTTGTCTTATTCATCACCTGTCTCTGAGCTGATGATTCCCATCCAGGTCTTAAAAATGCTATGCTTTCTCAAAGGCTGTAGCATCAATAAAAGTTTACTGAACAACAATTCAATTTCAAGAAGATAAATTCTGCTTATGTTTAGAATGATGTTGACATTTTAAAAATAGATACCTACTAAAATAAATCTTTTAGTTATTAATAAAACTCAATTTTATTTTTCTATTAATTTACTTGGAAGTGTTCAGGGTTTAGTCCTGACTCTGCTCACAGATCGATCTTGAAAGTGCTCTGGACTATATATAATGTTGGCTAATAAATTGGTGGTGGCTGCATGAAAGGCAATCATTATTCTCACCATATATCTTTCTTGTTCTATTGTGTTATATTTTATTTTGTATTTACTAAGACAATGATTTTAAAGTATAAATATTGATGTGTTCACAGGGCACAATGTACCACACCTTACATTATACCTAATTATATGAGTGTTTTGAACCTTTTTATTTTGAACCTTCTCTTCCTTTCTGTGGCAACCTCATAAGCTAGGGCTTGTTTTTATAGAAAATTATTCATTCTTAGCACCCCATATATAATCAGGTAGTCCAGTATTTGTCCTTCTGCCTTATACCTAACAGGACCCTCTCCAATTCTCTTCATATTCCTGAAAAAGGCAATATTTGAATTTTTATAACTGCTGATAATTTCTCTAGCTACTCACTTGTCAATGGACACTTGAATTATTTGTAAATTTTGTTATTATAAGAAAATCCCTGCAATGAACACAGGCATTCTATATTTTTAATTAATATGCTTGTGTTTATATAGATGCCTATGAGTGGAATCACCGAGTCTTATAATATTTTGATTTAAAAACTTTTAGACTATCCAGTTGTGTTTTTCAATGGTCAGTCTATTTTACATTCCATATATGAATAAAAGTTCCTTTTTCTCCATACCTCACCAGCGCTTGCCTTTTCTAGCCTGTTTAAAAGAGGTTATTTTCACAATAGCCTTTGGACACCTTGATTTGTGTCTCCCTGCTCAGTGATAATGACTTTGTTTTCTTTTTACCCATTTGATATATGTTATAGCAGCAGATTTCTTATATAATTTAATTGCAGTGCTAATTCTTTTCTGTTGTTGTAAATATTCTTTTGTGTCTTCCCTTCATCCAGCCCTGGTGGATGATTCAAGGCTGACTATTGGCTTTATACTCAGGGATCACTGCTAGCAGGTAAAGAGGACAGTAGTGTTGCTGGGTATCAAACCAATGCAGTTGGCTGCATGCAAAGTCAGTGCCCTATTTGCTGTACTATCATTCTAGCCTTTTTTTTTTAACATTTAGGATAGTTTTCAAGATTGTTCTTTAGTTGTTTTAGGTTTTTTAAGCGACTTTATGATGCAAAATTCAGGGTTTATTTCACCCTTTATCCTTTACTTTCTGCAAAGGTTTTTTTTTTCTGGTTTTGTGTGCTTCTCTAAGGCTTAAACTTTTTACCTCTGGATATGAAACTTAAAGTGAGAAAGCTTCAAGGACTCTGCAATTCTTCCAGAATAGCAGAATAGAAGGTCAGAAAAGAACAGTGGGTTGGCTGTGTTGATCTTTTACTGGAGAGCTACAGGCTGCTAATGCCTTGTGTCTTCTTCATAAGCTCTGGTTACCAAGACAAGTTGCACATTAAGAAACTTTGATACAAAGGCTTGAGCTAAGGGGCACTAGTTTTAGAGGAATCAGACACTGCAGCACTAGGATGACTTCTAGGACATAACGGGGCACAATATTGTAGAATCCAACATGTGATGTGGCTCCTAAACCTTCTGGGCAGATGGAAACTGTTTCAGGGAACCCCCTCTTTGAAGGAAATGTTCCAAGGATTCTTCTTGAGGCAAAAGCTTTGGAGACACTTCTCCAGAGACTGGGAAGAGCAGCACAAAGACGGGCACCATCTCCCCATGATTAGTAGTTACTCTCAGGCTTGACTCTTGACTATCTATCTTGACTATTCTCTCATATATCACTAGTTAACAGATAACAGACCACTCTATTTCCCACTGTGTGACTCAAGAAACATTCCTAAATTCTAATGATTATGTTTATTTTCTCCCAGCACCTTGTCCTCCATGGCTATGCTTCTGCTATCTCCATGGCCCCACCACTCTGCACACATCTCAATTCCTCTTGTTCTTTATAAGCATTGTTGGAATGAAATAAAATGTCTCTGGTGATCATCAGCCTGGGACCTGTTCTTTCTTGATCATCTGCTGGGGAACATACCATTCTTGAATACATCAGATGAAAGAATTTAACTCTTCTGTATCATGAACAGAGAATGTGGAAAGTAACTGGTTGATCTCCAAAGAAAAACTGATTTGATTTTGCATTTTTTCCTTAGTCCAGTAGCAAATTACTTGATTGCTGCAACCCCTGCTTGAATATTCAGTTAGGCAGAAAAACATTCCCATTCAAATATTCATATTTTTCACTTTTATGTTGACATGAAAGACTGGTGGTGAAGAATAATATTAATCACTCAAGAAGTTTGCATATTTTACATGTTTTACTTTTTGATACTTACATTCTATTTTTGCTGATGTTGTTTTTATTGGACCATAGTGGTTATTCTCAGTGTTGTTCCTAGCTGTATGTTCAGTGAATAATCCTGGTGGTGCACAACTATATGTAACTAGAACCAGAGTTGTGGTCATTTCAGCTTCATGTTAGGCAAATGCATTAGCCTTGTACTGTTCCTCTTACTTTATATGTTTTCATTCTGACTTCTCCATATTCTATTATTTGAGTCTCAGTATTGAGCCATAGTATATAAGCAACCCCCTTATACTGCTGATCAAAAAGACTTTGAGCTATTGGAGAAACATATTCAACATTCTAGATAATATTATAACCCACAGACCCAAATCCACTTGGTCAGATACCTCCCTTAATGAAACTTCCTTTTTTGTTGTTTTTTTTTTGGGGGGGGGGCACACCCGGTGAAACTCACGGTAACTCCTGGCTCTATGCTCAGAAATTGCTCCTGGAAGACTCGGGGGACCATATGAGATGCTGGGATAGAACCCAGGTCCTTCTCAGTTCAGCAGCATGCAAGGCAAATGCCCTACCACCGCTATCACTCTGGTCTCATCCTATGTATGTTTTTTTATATTTAATTAATGGAATTCCCGTGAGTACCTTCAAATGAATCCATTACATTAGAAAGTTTAAATGTGGAGATAAAAGTTTTATATGTTAAAATGAATCAGCTTAAACCCATCATTTGATACTATAGTCTAAGCACCTAACCTAACCTCACTTTTGGGGAAATCGGGGTGTCATAATAAACCATACTGCAGGCTAGTGTAGTTCTTATTGTGGGGCCAGCATTTTTCTATTAAATTTATCTTTTCCCCTTTTTGTTAACAGCTCCCCCTCCCCCGCTGTTTCTCGTTACTTCCTGACATTTTTGTTTGTTTTTCATTCTGACAGTCTAAAATGAAACAATACCAATTCTAGGGACATGTCAAAATGAATGACCTCCCCAAGCTTTTCTTTCCCAATCAAATAAAGTTCTTATCCTGAAATGCACTTTCAATAACCTCTGACTTTTTGTCTCTTCTCAATGCCTGAATTCAGCTTTTCATTCATGGCATTTCCTGTAAGAGATTTATCAATTAACCCCTAGGCTTGCTTAGGACATAGGCTAAGACAATGCTTATTATTCAGGGTATTTTCGTGCTTTCTTAAGACAGGTTCTTTGCATTAAGACCCACACTTATCACCCCTACCTCCTATGCTTCTATGCTTAGAAGAAAGAAGTGAGGCAAAAAGTATCTAAATGTCAGTCTTTTTTCCTTCCCAGACAGCTATGACTCAAGTTTATTTAGATCCCAGTCTTGCTTCTTTGGGTGAGTGGAGGCACACCCTACATGCTCAGACTTACTCCTGATTCTTCATTCAGGGATAAATCCTGACAGGAATAGGGGGATCATATGAGGTATCAGGGATCAAACCCAGTTTGGCTGTGTGCAAAACAAGTGCCAAACCACTGTACCTCTCTCCAGTCCTTAGATATGAGTTTTTGCTTTGTTTTGTTTTGTTTTGTTTTGTTTTGGGGGACCATACACAGAACAGTCCAAGGCTAGTTCCTGACTCAGTGCTTAGGGATCACTCCTGGTAGGACTTAGAGAACCATATGGAATAGTGTGGATTGAACCCATATGCCTAGCAAGTGCTATCTATACAGCTCCTAGATTAAGTTTTAGCTAAAGTAGTAGTGTCATATTGACATGAGAAGCAACTTTTCTGCAGGAGTTAAGCCTTTCTCAGCCTGAAAATTTGGATATGTTTACATATCAATTCTCCTAAATTTAAGGATGATAAAAATACCATATATTTTTTTAAAAAAATCATGAATTATGAGGTTTGCTATATTCCAAGTAGGAAGAATAAATTTCTAAGGCTCAAATATAAACACGTTGAAATGCTTTCCATGTGTGTAGCGTTTGTTAATACTTTTGGGAATATGCAAGGTAGAATCAGTATGCTAGAATAAACTATGTAAAATCCTGCTGATACTGAGTATATATGTATACATTACAGAAGAATACCTTTGCTTTGTTTTTATCGTGGCTTTAATTTACTTATGAGATACTTAAGAACATTAAAGAGTATCAATTACATTTTTGAATTTATTTTTATTTACATCTTATATAATAGAATATATTATATAGGTATATATTGGAGAATGTATATTTTCTCTTTTATATATATTTTATATATTTATATATATTAAATATGCATTTTTCTCTTTAACTTCACCTGCTTTTGTTTATATATATTACATGTATATTTATATGTAATATATATTTTTTATTTTTTTCTCTCTTCTTTCTAATTTCCTTAATATTTACAGTGCCTATGCAAAAAAGGGCACAAAACTTTGTCACATAAGCCCTCCTTCTGTTTTTTTTTTTTTTTCGTTCTCGAGGTTATTGTTTCGTTGTTGTATTTGTTACTGTGGTGCTTTTTTTTTTATAGTTGTTGGATTTTGTGTTTTTGTTTCTTTTTGTTTGTTTGTTTCTCTTCTTATTGAGTATGTTTCTCTTATTTCCCCTTCTTCTTTTAAATTGATATTTATAACCTCTAGATGGACTCCTCCCAATTTGTTTTTTTTTTCATTTTTCTTCTTTTTTTTTTTTTCAAACAGAACCACATAGCTTGAATCATCTTGTTCTGCCTCATAAATTGAGGGGGAAAATGGATGGTACTAGGACCAAACAGTCGTATGAACATTGAGTAAAAAAAAATGATGAGACTTAAACACCAAACCCAAAATCAATGGCAACAGAATTGATACCCAATCTACAACAAGCTATACACAGAGGGGACTAGTTATACTAGCAGTCTGAGGGGCAAACAAGGGAGATGCTGGGAACAGGGGTGGAGAGAGGACAACACTGGTGGGGGGAATACTCCTGATTCAATGTCACCGTGAAATATAACTGTGAAAAATTTGTAATTCAAAAAAAAAGAATAAAAGTGTCAAACATGGATAATTCTAGTCTAATATGATAATTTTCCCTCGGGATGCAGATTTAGAAGACACATTAGTCTTCAAGAATGGCTTTACTTTCCTTATTTCCAAAGTTCCCATTTCATGAGAGAGGGTTGAGATCCTAACCTTTAATATAGGAAGTATAGATCCTTTTGCCTTTACCAAAGCAGGGCATAGGACATGTACGTTTTTTCTTAGCTATTAGTGATATACTACAAAAAGGGCATATTTAAGGGAGCTCTGTCTATTCTGACTCCTGGTTAGACAGGACTAAGGAGGACCAGGTTATAAAATCTATGAAATCACTCTTATTTTTAAGATTTTATTGTTTTTATTTATACAATTTGATTACAAACATGATTGTAGTTGGGTTTTAGCCATATAAAGAACACCCCCTTCACCAGTGCGACATTCCCATCACCAATGCCCCAAATCTCCCACCTTCTGACCACCTGCCTGTATTTGAGACAGGCTTTCTACTTCCCTCATTTATTCACATTATGTTAATTGTCAGTGTAGTTATTTCTCTAACTAAACTCACCACTCTTTGTGGTGAGCTTCCTAAAGTGAGCTGGACCTTCCAGCCTTCATCTCTATTGTCTCTCAGAATATATATATACAATGTTTCTTTACCCATTCATCTGTTCAAGGGCATCTTGGTTGTTTCCAGTGTCTGACTATTGTAAATAGCACTGCAATAAATATTGGTGTGAGAAACAGTTTTTTGAACTGTATTTTTGTGTTCCTAGGTCCCTAGGAGTGGCATAGCTGGATCATATGGGTCTTTTTTTTTTTTTTAGAAATCTCCATATTGTTTTCCATAAAGGCTGGACTAGACAGCATTTTCACTAGCAATGAATGGGAGTTCCTTTCTCTCCGCATCCCCACCACACTTATTGTTCTTGATCTTTGTGATGTGTGCCAGCCTCTGTGGCATGATATGCTACCTCATTGTTGTTTTGATTTGCATCTCCCTGATGATTGGTGATGTGGACCATTTTTTCATGTGTCTTATGGTCATTTGTGAAACACTTTCTTAAATCACTGCAAAAACATTGCTAATGTTTAATTGCTAATATGAAATCAGCACAATTGCCATCAAATCCCTAGCATCTCTACACTTGTGTGTATGTATGTTATGTGTGTGGTAGTAGTAGTAGTAGAAGTAGTAGTAGTAGTAGTAGTAG
>PVKC010003585.1:0-38450 GCA_004027635.1 Crocidura indochinensis | reverse complement strand
GCACAAACTTAGTGGCAGGCATCCCGGTAAATACAGGAGGTTGGCTAAAATAAATCTTTCTTAGACATGGTTCCTGCTATATAAAGATCTACCATTTAAAGGGGAAACATGTAGTACCAAGTTAACAAAATCCAAGTAAATCATGCTTTTCTGGATATTCTCAAATATGATGAAAGTCATACACTCTCACCAGAAAAATATGTGCACACAAATGTAACATGCATATTGATGCACTTGCTCGCAGTTTAATTAAAGGTATAGAATTTAAGTTTCTGACTTCATTGAAGTGATGCTCAATGAAAGAAGCTGGAAGAGAAAAGAATCAACTCATAGAAGCTCTGTTGGCCAGCCCAGACGGCCATAAGTGGGTTCAGGTGGACTCTTAGTGGGCCTCAGGCTTCCCCCTTCCCTCTGCACTCCAGGGGGGAGGTGCATGGGGAGGAGGGCGGGCAGACATCTGGCTTCCAGTTTCCTCTTGGATTCTGGAGACCAGCTCTTGCCAGGTATGGTGTTTGGGGTGGCCCCATACCACAGACCTCCCTGGTTTGGGGAGTGCTGGGAAGCTTGGCAGACCCCAGTCGTCCTTGTCTTTCTTCACCTGACTCCAGGCCCTTCCTTGGGCGCCGGTCGAGGTGGACTGTATAGGGGACAACAGGCTTTCCACCTACCTCTCCTTACACTAATTGGAATGCACCTTGGGAAGAGGACGATGCATTCTATCACTGGTTTATGTGGGGACAGTCACTGGAAACTTTTTCTCCTTTGTATTGTGACCTTGATACTGCCCTACAAAGCTCATTTCTAAGATTTCACTGTCTCAGTCCCAACCCTTATTTCTCCCCATCTTCCCTTGTAAGTGCAGTTCATGACTTGAAGCTCCCCACATAGAGTGATGGGTGCAGTTAGAGAAATAAGAACACTGAAAACTATCATAACAGTGTGAATAAATGAGGGAACAAGAAAGCCTGTCTCGAGTACAGGTGTGGGTGGGGTAGGGAGTAGGTAGATCTGGGAAATTGGTGGTGGGAATCCTGCACTGGTGAAGGGGGGGTGTTCTTTACATGACTGTAACCATACAACTACAATTATATTTGTAATCATGGTGTTTAAATACAGATGATTAATAATAAAAAAAAGAAGCTCTGTTGGCCAACCTTATTTTGCTAAGTCACTATTTATCTACTGTTCTTTTTTTCAAAACTTTATTTTTTTGTTGTTGTTGTTGATTGATTGGTTGTTGGGCCACACCCAACAGCGTTCAAGGGTCACTCCTGGCTCTGCACTCAGAAATCACCCCTTGCAGGCTAGGGAACCATATGGGATGCCGGGAATCAAACCAGTTCCCCCTGGGTCGGCTGCATGCAAGGCAAACAAGTGCCCTACCGCTGTGTAATCTCTCTGGCCCCTCTACTGCTCTTCATTTCCTTTTTAAAGCATGCCAACTAATGCCAAGAGACTCTAAATGGTTTCTCTGCATATATGGCTATTCTCTGCTAGTATCTCCACTGCATTCACTCTGTGTTATGCTGAACCATAGTCAGAGCATCCATGACTATTCTACCTTGAGCTATCTTAACAAAATACCTTAATGTGGCTAACTTAAACCCCAGGAAGTTGGATTCTCAGGGTTCTGGAGATTAACACACCCAGATTAAGTTTCTTGACAAGTTTATTTCTAGTGAAAATGCATCCATCTTGGTAAGTGTTCTCCACTTTGCTTTGTGTTCACATGATCTCTTCTTTGTGAGTATGTGTGAGAGAAAACACACTCTCTAGAATCTCTCTTTTAAAGATATCAGTAAGATCAAGTCAAAATCCCACTCTGACGACTTTATTTAAACTTATCTATTTTTGAGAGGACAAGAGAGAGCAGGGATTAGTTCACTTGCCTTACATATTTCTGTACCCTACTTAATTCCTGGCACTGTATAGGGTCCCCTTAAGACTGCCGGCAGTGATGAAAGAGCACCAAGTAAACATTAGTCCATACGCACCACCAGGAGGCTGTACCCTTCCTCCACCATCCCTCCACCCTCATATAAACTAAACTTCTTTAGAAACCTAATCTCCAAATTTAGCCACACTGGAAATTAAACATCTGCATTTGGGGAACTAGGGGAGAAACACAAAGATTTAACTTGCCATAACCCCAAGACCTGATTTACACCAGCAATTATAACTTGTTTCATGAAATGTAAATTTAGGGTAAAAACAAACACAACCTCTGTGGTTGGTGAAATTATGAACGTCCTCATAAACAACTGCATCCTAGTCCCAGGAATGTAGGAAAATGTCGGGTTACATGAAAAGAAGGAGTTAAAATTACAGATGGAATTTAAGTTGCTAAGCAATTGTCATTAAAATGGGGATATTGGCCAGAGTGATAGTAGTGCATTTGTCTTGCAAACCACTGACTTGGGAAGGATTGGGGTCAATTTCTGGCATCCCATATGGTCCCCCGAGTCTATCAGGAGCAATTTCTGAGCACAAAGCCAGAAGTAACCTCTGAATGCCACCGGGTGTGGCCCCAAACCAAAATAAGATAAAATAAAATAGAGTATTTATGGGTAAGAGAGATAGTACAGTGAAGAAGATGCTTGTCTTGCATGCATCTAGCCTTAGTTCCATCTCTGATGCCATATGTGATCTCTCAAGTCCCACCAGGAGTGACCTCTCTGTGGGTACAGTCCAAAACTGTGGACATGTTGAATGCTGAAACAGAAAATTTAAGAAGCAACAAGGTATTTGACTATCTTGAGACTTCTTCAGAATGCTTCTGTATGCTGCCACTGCCTTATCATATACCCATGAGCATTTTGTCTTCCTTTATTAAAAAAATTCACATTTCATCACCTTATCCTTGAATGAAGGCTGGACTTCAGAATTTATCATTTTAATGAATAACTTCTGGAAGAGATAAAAAATAAACCATGATATATAACACTTTTGTCATAGTCCAAAAGCTCTTTTTGCCACAACTCTTGACTAAGTATGAGAAAACACCAGATAAAACCAACTAAACCAACTATGATCAAGTTGCATGACCATTTCACATTTTGAAGTTACCAAGATAATGAAAGACAGCATGAGATTAAAGAAATTGTCATAGATTTTAGAGACAGTCGTGATAATACAACAGTGGCAGAAAACGGCTATTGAATGCCTAATAGTACCTGCAGTTTAGGCCACAGTATTGTATCTATATTAAGTTCTTTGATTTGATAAGTGAATTATATTTGTCTAAATTTTTTTACAGGAGAAGCTGAGTAAAGGGAATTGTGAAAACTGTAACTTCTTTATAAATCTTGTCAACCTCAAGTTATTTTATAATAAAAACCAAATATTTAAATTCTAAATTAAAGTAAAATTAAACAGATGGGAAAAGAAGAGAGACTGGTTTAGATATGGCTAATGTCCTGGAATTATAACATTTACACTTTAATGTAACTATGATTAATTATTCAAGGAATTAAAAGGAGTTTTTATAAATTTTATAGACTTAAAAGATACATGGAAAAATTAAAATACTGGAAAAGATGCACTAACTAAACTTAAGGCTGTAGGGCCTGGCATGGTGGCGCTAGAGGTAAGGTGTCTGCCTTGTCAGTGCTAGACTAGGACGGACCGCGGTTCGATCCCCTGGCATTCCAGAGTCAGGAGCGACTTCTGAGTGCATAGTCAGGAGTAACCCTCGAGCGTCACCGGGTGTGGCCCCAAAACAAAACAAAACAAAACTTAAAGCTGTAATATATAAACTTTCAATAGGCTACACACAGAGAGGAAGTTAGTGAATCAGAAGATAGGTCAAAGAATAATAAAGATGTAGCTTGAAAAACACAGATGTAGAAAATAATCAAGAAAATATATGCAATATATTTAAGAAAACATTATGGATCCAATCATGAGATCATAATAAACTTGTTAAAAAAAAAAAGAAACAAATAAAGGGGCCAGAGCAATAGTATAGAAGTAGGGCATATGTGGGTAAGACACCTTTGGGGGGGGGGGCGGGCGGTGGCGCTGGAGGTAAGGTGCCTGCCTGCGCTAGCCTAGGACGGACCGCAGTTCGATCCCCCAGTTCCCCATATGGTCCCCCGTGCCTGCCAGGAGCGACTTCTGAGCATCACTGGGTGTGGCCCAAAAACAAAACAAAACAAAAAAAGACACCTTTGGGAAGATGGTAACATGCTTTGCACATAGCTGACCCAGGTTCAGCCCCCAGGTTCAGAATCCTAGAGCACCACCAGTAGTAACCTTTGAGCACCACTAGGTATACCCCCCACAAAAATAAGAGGAAACCAAAATAATAATAAAAATACATAATAACAAATAATATTTCTATTACTAAATAATATAGATACATATTATGAACAAAATAATAATAAAAATAAAGGAAAACATCAATAAAAGATGGATTTTAAGTACATATTATTGGCTACTAACTCTCACCAGATGCAATAGTAGTCAAAAAAGCATTTTTGACTTGCTAGAGAAGTTGCTGCCAACTTTGTCTCTTACACTCAGGGAAAACAAAGGTAAAATAGGTGTCAATGCAGTCTAGAAGATCTGCCTTGCATGTGTCAGACCTTGAGTGTTATCCCAAGCATTGCAACAACAATAACACCCCAAAAAATGAAGATGAAAAAGACACATACATGGAAACTAGAAACATAGTACAGCAGTAGGGTATTTCTCTTGCATGTAGCCAGTCTGGATTGATTCCCAGCGTCCTTTATGGTCTTTCCAGCTTGCCAGAGTATCCCTGAAAGAATATCTAGAAGTAAGCCCCAATGCTGGGATTGGCACAAAAACCAAAAAAGACAACTATAAAAAGGAGAAACACATGGAAAGAATTTCACTACTAGACTAAAATAAATAATTGCAAAGACATGAACAATGTTCACAGACTGAAGCTTCCATATATGAAGAAAAAAATAACCTGTGTGCATCTAAAATATTGATTTATTAAATAAACTTTTAAGCTATTAATACTATTAAATAAAGTTTTATAGGGTTGATATAGATAATAATTTATATAGTCAATTTAACAATTTCACTTATTTAGACTATTTAAATAATCAGCCATTGTAACAGAAGTATCAAAAATAGGTCACTGGGTGGGGGGCGGCATAGTGGCACTAGAGGTAAGGCATCTGCCTTGCAAGTGCTAGCATAGGACGGACCTCAGTTGGATCCCCCAGCATCCCATATGGTTCCCGCAAGCCAGGAGCAACTTCTGAGCACATAGCCAGGAGTAACCCCTGAGCGTCAATGGGTGTGGCAAAAAATAGATCAATAGGAAAATGGGCAAATAAGAGTTCTATCATCTTTATAGTAGCTGATACATGATAAATACAATAATTTATATTGAGCTATAATAAGCCCAATAATTATATAATAACCAGCAGAATACTAGTTCAATCGTTTATTTGATTCTCTAGGACAATTCACTGTGTATATTTTATAAACCATCATAATATACATATCATGATGAATTATAATAACAGGCTAATACAAAAGAAGGGAACATTGGAACAGTAATGAGAAGAAAGAAGGCAGAAAGAAAACAAAAGAATTTTATTATGTTAGAATATTTATATGGTATTGAGTCCACAGAGGCAAGGAGCATTATAAATCAATAGAAATGTTCTGTCCCTTCATCAGAGTCTACTTATATGACTAAATTTGTCAAAACTCCTTTAACTACGTACTTATAAAAGGTGAGTTTTATAGTGTAAAATTAGTTCTAAATAAATGGGGTATTAAAATAAATTATCTTACATAACTCAGGAGATATTTAGGCAAAAAGCATTACTAAAGTGAAAAGGGAGAATTGAGGAGCCAAAAGTTTTACTTCACCCCTAAAGATGTATTTATAAGTCAACATGTAGCATGTAATAGCAACTCCTCAACGTGTAATAGCAAGACCTCAAGACGTGAGCAACAATAGTGATGAGCAAAGCAAATCAGGAAAAAGAGATGCAAATTCATAATCACCATGAATTCACAGCCCTAATGGTGGATATTCATGAGATTCTTTCAGAAATCAAGAGAACAAATAGACAAAAGCACTACAAGTATAATAAGTATACTATATTAAGCATTATGGTAAATGCAATCTACCTAATTCACTTAAACTGAATGATGCATTACATCCCACAACTACACAAACTATTTACTATCAAGGACACGCGTGGTGTATTTACCAATATTACAAAACAGAGCAGATCTAAAATATTTTCAAAGATTGAAGCCATTCATAACTCTGTACTCCATATATTGTCTACTGGAAACTGCAAAGAAGTGAAGCAACGTATAAAGAAAACCCATTCTGCCAGATTAATTGATATACATAAGAATTAAGTTCCTATCATCTTTCTGGTTGTAAAAACATCTCCAATTTCCTTTAATTTCTTTATCTTAATTGTCTGAAAACATCCCCACGCTCCTTAAAGACTGAGACATGTTTACTCGTCGCTAACTGTAGAATAAAAATAAAAATATAAAATCCACAGGGACTGGAGCGATAGCTCAGAGGTAGAGAGTTTGCATTTCACTGGACTGATCCAGGACGGGCCTCGATTTGATTCCCGGCATTCCATATGGTCTCTAAAGCAGGAGTGATTTCTGAGCACATAGCCAGGAGTAACCCCTAAGCGTCACCGGGTATGATCCAAAAGCCTAAATAAATAAATAAATAAATAAATAAATAAATAAATAAATAAATAAATAATCCATTAGTTGGATAAGGCTGCCCCAAGCATCATGTTTCTAACCCCTTAGGTGGAGAAGTCTGAGGAAGTAGGGTAGTGTCAGAGAAATAATATACAGCAGTCAAAAAAGATATTCATTGGAGTCAGCTAGCTTTATTCCTCACAGCTATTATCTGCCATGAGTCTCTCTGCCATGAGTCTCTCTTCCATGAGAATCTCTGCCATGTCTTTCTTTGCCGATCTTTCCCTACCCTCTGCTCCTAAGCCATGTGCCTTCTCTGTCAAGCTCTGTTTCTAGCCCAGTTAGACTCCTTTCTTTATTATCCAGAGTCTCACCCACCAAGGTTGGGGAAGGCCCTGTAATCAAGGTGGGTTTTTACAATACCAAAAGAAGAGGTTAGGGATACAGGAAGTTAGGGGGAAAGGTTCACCTAATAAACAACCATTATGTTCACTCATTCATTCTTTATTCAAGTTCAGGGTGATGGGTGCCAGGGCCTGTCCTGGTGGCTCAGAGAAAAGGGGACTCTGGACCGGATGCCCTTGCATCGCAATGCACAGCACAATCATACACCCACTCTTGACACCAACAAATCTCACGTGCACACCATTGGGATGTGAGAGAAATCCAGAGTATCCCAGATATGGTGAGAGCATGAACTTGGCTGGCTTAGGAGATTCATCTTTTTGTGTTCACTCCCTGGGGCTCATATGTTGGCTGAATTTCACTGGACTGCACATGTCAGTGAATCTTTGGACTTCATAGGAATATTCCCTCAAAAGAGTTTTCATTTTAGAAATAATGGGAATAATTAGAATGGAGGAAACTGCTATCATTCAAATATGTGGTGATGAATGCAGAGAAGCAAAGGTAGTATATAGACACAGTTGAAATCAGTAAATCATTTTAACATGCCCAAGGGAAAAAATCCACAGTGTTTTCTCTTTACCAACAACCAGAAAACCCAAGTACCACCTGAGAAAGGCTGGTCTTAGGTATTCAAATGAAAGAACTGCAGATCTATTCTGTGCCTAAAATTGTTCATCTTGCCCAGTCTCTGGACGAATTTAAAGGTGGAGGCGGGTTGTTGACCTTTCAGTCATTTCTAAATCTTCTACTTCTTTGTCACTTCCACCTAAAACTCCCTTCTTGCCTTGATTTTCTCTGCCATGAGTCTCTCTGCAAATTCCCACTCAGACAGGCCCATGTGATGGTCATTGCTTGCTTGATGGTTATCATATAATAGCAACACAAATCACTCACTTCTGAATACTGGCATCCCAGATCTTCTCTTAAATGTCCTTTGAGTCACTCTGCCCTGCTGCTTGCTTACTTCTTCTCTTTGCTTTTTTATTCTTTTGTTCTTTCTACCAACCCAAAAGGAAACAGAATTATTTGCCATCTCCTTTTGCAGTCTCCTAATGCATTCCCGGTTCCTTTTCATCCAATGGTTTCAAACCCAAACCCATGGGAGATTCGTGTGTCAATCACTTTCCTTTGTGGCAGAGACCGGAGATGAATTCTGAAGCTATTAAGCATAAGAACTAATTGAGAGAAAAATGAAAGAACCAAGATTAAATATTTTGACATTCAGAGCATCCAGAACATCTGGAATATTCAACCCAGTAAATGGACAAGCAGAAACAGGGTAGGGATGGGGGACATTATCAAGAAGTCATAGTAAAATACTCGGACCACCTCCACCAAGGATGAGTTTGCCTGGAAACGCTACCTTTATAGACAGGTTTCAGCTCTATCAAGGGCCCATATACATCAGGTGGGATTCAAAATTCTTGAAAATCAAATACAAAGATGACTGCTCATTCAAGTTTATTAAAGAGGGCAAATAAAGATCTATATTCTTTCTTTTCGCTCCACATACCCACTCCCGACCCCAGTTCTATTAAAAAAAAGAGCTTTTTTTGTATAGATATCTCTGCCCCATTAAATTATGTCTCTCTGCCTGCCCCCTCCTTCCTTTCTTCCTATTGGGAGCCTCACTCTGGTACTAGATTTGCCTTGGTTATCTGAGTCAGAGAGTTCTTTCATTTGGATCTAACACTTACCTATATATTTGGGAAATCAAGTTATGTCCCAAACAAATAAAAATAAATAAATAAATGTTTTGTCTCAAACCAAAGTTCACAGAGTTTCTGGAGAACCTCTGTAAAACCTATGTTCTCTTATCCATTATAATTACTAGGGATAGTTGAAGAGAGAAATTTGATGAGATTTGCCCTACCATAGTGAAAATAAGATGCACTGAAATATTCCTTATCTCGTACATTTACCCACTTATTCCTTAATGCCATTCTGTATGGCCTTTTTATTTGAAAATTAAAAGTTTCCCCTTGATAACTGCCCAAATCCCAATACTTACTCCTGGTGTTTCTAAGACCACCAAGATGGAATGGTGGCTGTATTTTGTACCACCACCAGGGGGCAGCAATGGTGCAAATAACGCCTCTGCTCCATGCCCTCTGGTCAAGTTTGGGAAAAGGAATTGCTTCTCATTTTCCCATATAATTCAGTTCACTCCTCCTCTGGAGAGTGCCAGAGCTCATTCATTACAAGATCTCTGCTCATGTGTTCACTCAGAAAGTATCTTCTGCAGACCAAGCATATCCCATCCCAGCTGGAGCTCCATCCATTGTGGAAACAGGCACTCTATTTGCACACCGTCTTCCCCACCAGTCAGCTGAACCCAAC
Source organism: Crocidura indochinensis (assembly GCA_004027635.1). NCBI lineage: Eukaryota > Metazoa > Chordata > Mammalia > Eulipotyphla > Soricidae > Crocidura > Crocidura indochinensis. The sequence continues at coordinate 29,027 of PVKC010003585.1, read as the reverse complement.
ACACTTTCCTTTATCAGCTTCTCTTTTAAGCACTTGCTTTCTTATTGGATCTTATTTTGTCCAATCTTGAGGATTGAGATACCATCTTTTCTTCTCCATCTCTTTCTTAGAACAACATCTCACAAGGAGAACTCAAAGACTAGTAGAATGAACAAGTATAAAGTTATTGATATCTGCTGTTATGGGTGCAGGCAGATACATTTTTTATCTGAAGATGAGTTGCTTTTTTAACTTTTTAAGGTTTTTTTTTTCGTTTAAAATATTTTTAGTCAAGGATCTGGAGTGATAGCAATGTATATAGGGCATTTGTATGGCATGTGGCCAACTTGTGATTGATCCCCAACATCGTACCCATGATGGAAGATAGCAAAGGCCTCTATAGAACCAACACAGCACTAGCATAGAAAAGTATAATTTAAAGAATCTGTGCCTCTGAACTCAATCATTCCTGTATCCTTTGGGATACAGTTGTGATTCTCTATTATATATCTGAACATTGTGGTCAATGTTAAATGCTGTATATGGCTATTCTGCTGCTCCATACTATAATTCTTGGGGGAACCTTGAGGGTTGGTGCTACTGAGTGCACTGGGAAAAATCATATGGGATGTCCCATGTGTCATAGAAACCCTTTTGTTCAAAACCCACAGACCTCAAACTCAGAAGAAAAGAGAAGAGAGTGAAATGCAAAAGCTGTCTAGGCTGAAACCTGTTTCTTCCCTGACTCTCTTCTTTTCTCTCATCTGGTGCCTTCTGCCAAGATCTTAAAAATTTCGTATCAATTGGACAAGGGGTAGGATGGCTTCTCTGTGTTCACTCTTCCATTTGAATATAATGGCACAGGTTCTGCCATGGAATGAGGGATGTCCGGAAGTGTGATCATTGCAGTGTAAACAGGACCATGACCTGATGTTACCTCATAACGACTGGGAAGGGAAAATTATGGAAAGAACCTGGTCCATTCTGGTCTCTAGTCAAATGAATCTGGGCTCAGAGCCCCTTTGAAAGTTATCAGGAGGACATAGTCGAAAAAGATGGATTGGAAGTCATTCTTTTGCTGGCTGAAGGTGTTCCTGCTAGTTGAATTTTTACAGCTGCTGTGAAATAAATGAACAGGAAATGTTTGACTTCCAGATCCTGTACCTCCTATACAATTCATTCTTCTCTGTATGTCTGGCTGAAGGTTGTAAATGTCTCCACTGCTGAAACATAGATCCTGATGGGCCAGTAACACTTACACACTCTCAGTAGGTGTGTGATTTTGTGGAAATAACCTGGCCTCCCTGTGCACACAACCAATAAAGATTGTTTCATAACAAAGTCCTTCTGAGCAGTATATGCTCAATAAGTGATGCCCATTACCACGATGAGAAATCCTTGATGATGCCAAGGTTGCAAGTGAACTTGTCTGAATTTTGGCTCCAACTGCCAACCATATTCTTCCCCTTGTAAAGGCTTCCTCCTCAAGATGGGAGGAGATTGAACTATTCTCTTTTCTAGGCCTCTGACCCCTTCACTAGATGATGCTCCCTCCAATAGATAGCACTGTCCTTCTAGAAACCCCAAGAGACACCTCCATCACTGGTTACTATATCTCCTTCACCAATATCTGAGAAGAAGAGAGGATTTACTGAGCATCTACCAAGATCCAGTTAAGAACCTCTCTGCCATCTCTGTCTCAACCAATCTTTATGAGGATACCAGAACTGATCTTTACAGCACTACAGAGAGCCCCCAAAGTTATGGATAAATAGAATGAAAAAATGGTCACCTCCACTTTAATCTCACTGTTTCCCAAGATGATCTCACGTTATTCATAAAGTGGAAATTGTCCTTCTGAAAATCCAGTGATTTTTGACCTACAACAAGTAGCAAGTGTTGCTACAAACAATAATCTCTTCTCCCACTGCAGTCTGAGAGAATATGCAATGATTTTGTCACATAAAAAAGAGGCAGCAGCATCTTTTTTAATTCTAGTATGTCCAGGATGTTCTCTATTCAGTTTGCAACAGCAGGCATCAGATTATCCCATGTTGAAGTTAATCTGTTTCTTTTCTTGAATACACACACTATTTAATGAAAGTGAATGCTTCTGTCTAGACATGTATGTCTTGGAAATACTTCTGTTTTAAAATTGGTCATATTTCTCGCATGAGAAACTCCAGCCTGGAAAGTCAGCAAGCTGATATTGAGTCTTAAAGTGTGTAGCAGGTGGATAGATTTTGTCAGTGTTACCAAGAGCTGTAATAAATGTCTCTAAGTCTCCATTCCAGAATAGTCAAGGGTACTTCTCAACAATGTCAAGCTACAGTTAAGTCAGCAGTATGGCACACTCATTGGCACCCAAGGTTCCAGATTCTTTCATCCAGTGGTTCTATACCATTCAGGGTGGTAGGCCCCTTCTTCAATTGACCCTGACTCCGCCAAAGCCTTGAAATCCCTGAGGATATTCACTGCATCCATATATCAAAGAAAGAGAAGGGCCTTGATAGCTCCGTAGAACGTTCTGAAGGGACAAAGCATTGCTTGGTTACTGTGGTGCCCACTTTCTATTGGTTGGACAGAAGTCACATGACACCCATTTAGTGTCGTGCAAAGAATTCTGGGAAATGCAGTCTGTGGAAGTTGATGAAGAGTAGCAATACCTTTGTTACCAATGGTCTTCAAGAACTCTAGGACAGTATCAAGACATTTGGAGTCTGGCTATTGTTGCAGACACTTAGCTATTCTAGGTTTTTGTATTAGGTAGGAAATAATGGCCCTTTACACAGGAGTTGAGGATATGTGAGTTAGGGATGGTGTGGAGGCCAGGAGTGAATAGACAAGATAAAACAAATGCATGTGACACATAATTAGAGTCTGTGAACTCTTTGGTGGGATAGATAAGGGTATATTTCAGACTTTATGTTTCCTGAAACATGTGCAGACCAATAAGTGAGGGCAATTATCAAGGTTCCAGGTCTATTGATTTTCAAAAGAAAATATGGGACCAAGAAAACACAAAATCAAACGGAAGTCAAAGATCATCAGGAGCCAGGAAATTCTGCCACAAACATGTTAATTCTCTGTTCTCTGGACATTTGCTGGACATGTTCCAAGTTCCATGTTCTATGTGGGAGAAGGTAACAAAAGGTAAAGTTGACTGCAGAAAATCCAGTCTTCTCTGGGTAGAGCCAGTCACCTGGTGAATGGGGGATTCTGCCTATGAGAGAAGGGTACAGGGATAAAGGGAGGAGAGTTTAGTAAAGGTTCCCAGAAAATCACACAGTGCTGTTTTCATCCTCATAAAACTCTGAAGTCCTCCCTTCATCTGTCCAAATCTTGAAAATAATGACTCAGAACATTTTAGGATCAGAAATATCTTATAAATCACCTAGTCTAGTTGGTTTGTTTTCAGCAGAGAAAAATAACTCGGGCCATAGCAGTTTCCATCAGTGTAGACAAGTCATAAAGACTCAAGTTGACATCAAGATCATGCAGTCTGACCTGTGACCTTGATATGAGAAGAACATAGTCTGGACATGGTCCAAATGATACTTCTTCCTAAGAATCTATTTTGTTTCTACTTTTAAAACCCACTCATTTTGGCTGCTGATCAGCCTTCACGACTCTCTGATGTTTTATCTTCCGAATATGCTCCAAACAGATGTCACTGAAACTTCCTTCTCCTAGTCTTGATTCTCCTCCCTGGAGCTCTGTGGAATGGATTTAATTGTTCCTCCAGGTGAATAGGTATGATCAAGTTTATCAAACAAAGACAATATTGATGAAAACGTCAGCAAGGCCGGAAAAGCACACCTTGACCATAAAGGTAAAAAGTAGTAACTGGCTTGATATGGACAAGGGTGTCCTGCATTAGCTAGAGGTGGCCACAGAGGGGAGCCATCACCACCTCTTCCATTCGGACCAGAGAAATGGAATGGTTTGCTCAGAGAGATTGGCGCCATCTGCGTAGAAAAACAGACCTTTCTCTTCTCAAGCCTGGACTTTCTACCACAGCCTAAATTAGAGGTCAAGGAACCTATTGATGAAGCTAGAGAGAAAAATATCTACCCATCCACCATCACCGAGCTCTGTGCTATCACAGAAAGTAGAACTGAGGAAAATACTCTTGCTGAGAACTGGAACAAAACACATGAAAGGAAGCATAAACAATGTTCTGGACTAAAACATGTTATGACTTCATGATAGGGATGTCAGTGGGGCTTTTAGAGATTTGACTCCAAGGGCAAGAAAAGCTAATGTAAAACTAAACCAATGGACTAGTATCAAACTGAAATGCTTCTGCATTGTGATGGGTTCTATAACCAAAACCAAAAGACATCCACTAATTAAATGTAATTCATTGCACATTGTATATCCCACAAAGAGAAACTATCCAAGGTATTTGAAGAACTTACAAAATTCAACAACAAAAAACACACACCACATTAAAAGATCTCACGAAGACCTGGACAGACACTGCTTCAAAGAAGACAGAAAGATAGTTAAAAGGCACATGGAAAGATGTTCATCTTTACAGATCATTAGGGAAATGCTCATCAAAATGGCAATAAGCTATCATCTCACACCAACAGAGTCTTCTATATCCCCCCTAAATCAGAAACAGCAGGCACTGACAGGAATGTGGAGTAAAAGGAATCCGCTTATTTCACTGCTAGTGAAATTCCTATGGAAAGGAAATTTCTCAAAATATTAAAACCAGAACTACTTTGTCATGAGCATCCATCAAATGAATGCAAAGTATTTATTCAAAAAGGTATTTTTCACCTCTACATTTATTTAGTGCTATTTACAACAGCCAAAATCTGGAAACAACTCAAGTGCCCAACTACAGATAAGAGGGTGAAAAGGATGTGGTGTATATAGATAGAATTAAATACCAAACAGTTGTAAGGAAAATAAATGTTGCTTTTTGAGATAACATGGATGGAACTGGAAAAGATCATGCTACATGAAATAAGTCAAGAGAAAAAGAAATACCAGATAATATCACTCATGTGAATGAGTATCTAAAATTAACAAACAAAAACAAAAAATATAATGTCCACTGGAAACTAATTTGTAAACTCTGATCACATACTGAGTTGGAGGGAGTACTAAGTACTAAGTGTAGTACATAGTACTAAGTGATGGAGTCTAGTGGGCAGTGTAATAAGGATAATGGCACTTGGGTGATAGACATGACATAGTAGCATGTTATCACTAAAACATTTAATCTCCTGTAAGCTCCCATTATCACCACAATGAATGAATCAAAAAATTGGAAACCCAAAAAGTAAAATAAAGACAATATTCAGCTTCAGTTGTACAAGCTTGAACCCCAGAACTTGATGGTCCTCAGTATTGTAGGCAATAACATCTCTAAATCATATCCCCTCAACTCCTATGTGAAGGGCCATGATTTCTTACCTAATACAAAAACCTGGAATAGCTAACTGTCTACAACAATAGCCAGACTCCAAATGTCTTGATACTGTCCTCGAGTTGTTGGAGACCATTGGTAACAAAGGTATTGCTACTGTTCATCAACTTCTACGGACTTCCCTGATGCTGCTGGACACATAGAAAGACTGCATTTCCCAGAATCCTTCGCATGATACAAAATGGGTGTCATGCGACTTCTGTCCAACCAATGGAAAGTGGGCACCACAGTAAACAAGCAATGCTTGGTTACTTCAGAATGTTACAGAGCTATCAAGGCCCTTCTCTTTCTTTGCTCTATGGATAGGTCCTATCAGTGAGCTATGTGGTCCAGTTGAGTACCACTGGAGTATTACATGAAGCCCTTAGTATTTAGTTAGCACCCTATATACAAAAGAAAAGAGTAATAGTTTTTTACTTCCACAATTTACATGACTATGAGGAAAAGGTAAAATAAACAAGTACTAGTATTACTTTATTTTGCAAGCACAAGAACAGTAGGCGTTAACTAGACTGAAAAAGTGCTTATGTGAACATAAAAGTTAAGCTCAGATTTGATTAATGAATTTGAGTCACCCAGGTGAGCAACTAAAGAAGGAATATCCCAGACTGAGGTAGAGCATGAACCTAGCAAAGACTTTGATAAACAAAAGCTTTTCAGATCTTCAATTCTCTAAAATGAATTTTAACTTTGACAATATATGTAGGTATTATATCTTAGGGGTTGCTCACAGTAGTCCCCAGATCAATTAAAAAAACAAACAAATAAATAAATAAAAATAAAACAAGCAGTCCTACCAGTTGTTTTTTGTCCTCATTGTCATTGCCCAGGTCTTAAAGTTTTATTTGACCTCTCTGCTTGGGTCCATACATAGTGGTGTTCAAGGCTTACTTCTGACTCTGCACTCAGGCATCATTCCTGGTGGGCTATGAGACAAAATGGGGTGCTGAGGATCAAACCCAGGCCAGCGGCATGCAAGGCAAGCACTCTACCCTTCCTCTCGTGCCCCATCTTCTTCTCATTTTTATGTGTAAAATGAAAATATAAGTCGTTTCTGAACTTTATTCATCTCTATAAAAGATATTTTTGACACTTCAAATTTCTGTTTTTCTGTTAAATGAGCAATTAAATTTTGTGTTTTTAGATTGAACAACATTTAAATGAGATATTTTTTCTGATAATATTTTATTTAAGGACCATGATTACAAAAATGTTCATAGTTGGGCTTCAATAATCGAAGGTACAATACCCTTCACCAGTGTAACATTTTCCCACCAACAAAGCTCCCCACATCCCCACTCTCCCACCACCTACCTGTCTTCAGAACAGGTATTATATTTCTCTTTTTCACTATCATTGGCATGGTAATTGTTAGTGAAGTTATTTCTGTATCTGTAGTCACCACTTTTTGTGGTAAGATTCATATCATGGACTGGTCCTCTAGCCCTCATCTCCATTGTCTCTGGGTATTATTATTATCATACTATCTTTTATTTTTTTAAATCGCACAGATTAGTGAGACCGTTCTCTCCCTCTGACTCATTTCACTCAGTACATCAACATATAGTCAAATTTCATGACTTTATTGTTCCAAATGGCTGTGTAGTATTCTATAGCTATCTATCTGTTGTTGGGCAGATTCTGGTCATTATGAACATAGGAGTGCATGAACATAGGAGTGCAGAGGCATTTTTGTAGAGTGTTTCTTTGTTCCTAGGTATACCCTACAAATGTGCCTCTTGGCCATTTGTTTTTCTTCTTTGAGAAATTACTGTTCATTTTATTCTCCCCATTTTTGGATGGGGTTAGATGACATTTTTTCTTGTTGAGTGTTTTTGTCAATTCCTATATATATCATAGTTAGCCCCTTATCTGATGGCTATTGGGGTAAATAGTTTCTCCCATTCAATGAGTAACCTTTGTGCCCTAGTCACTGTTTCCTATGAAGTACAAAAGCTTCTCTGTTTAATGTAGACCGTTTGTTTATCTCTGTTTCCACGTGGTTAGACAGTGGTGTTTCCTTCTTGAAGATGACATTAGTTTTAATGTCATGGAGTATTTTGCTTATATTTTCCTATGTATCTTAAAATTTCATGTCTAATGTCAATGTCTTTAATCCATTTTTATTTGACCTTTGTGCATGATGTTAGATAGGGGTCTGAGTTTACATTTTTTGCATGTGGTTTACCAGTTGTCCCAAAACCACTTGATGAAGAGTCTGTCCTTGTTCCATTTTGTGGAACTCAAGCATGTATCTACCACTGTCCAATTAAGTGGAAGCAGAGATAAATAAATGGGACTACGTTAAACTGAGAAGCTTCACTGATCTGTGGGACTTAAGAAAAATAAAAGATGGTATGACAATAATATCCAGAGATAATAGAGATGAGGGCTGTATATACCAGTCCATGATATGAAGCTTACTGCAAAGAGTAATAAATGTAGTTAGAGATATCACTACATTAACAACTATTATGCCAATGATACATAGAGAAATACAATGCCTGTCTCAAAGACAGAAATGGGATGGGGGAGGAGGAAATAAGGAGACATTGGTGGCAGGAAAATTGCACTGGTAGGAGATGCGTGCATATTATGACTGAAATCCAATTACAAACATATTTGTAACCATGATGCTTAAAGAAATTATACAAAAATGAAAAAGGTTCTGGTGTTAGTCCTTGATTTTTAGGAAGAACTTTTGTTTTAAATGGGTCAGAGTGTATTTGATTCTATCAGGCCTCCTTGCAAAGTTAAGTTTCCCTGGGGCATCCCCATCCATCTCTTGGGGGAAAACTGAGCAAAGGCATGATGTTATAGGGCAACCTTCTCTAAATGTCCCTGCATGTGAACTTGAAGTGTGTTTTCAGGTTTTCTCCTAGGCCTCTTATCATATGTCACATGTCCAATGTCTTCAGATGTACCTCCTAGGTGAGAGCATTTGAAACACAGAAAGAAGAGCAGGGTTTCCACTCTGACAAAGTCCATGTTGTTTTATGTGTGTTTCACATGATAAACAGTGAGATGCTGTTAAATCCAAAAAAAAATCAAGTTTCTAAACACTGTCTACTATGAGCCCTACTTATGTACTTAAAAACATTTTCATTCACCTATATAGCCAGTGAGAAAAGCCATAGTTTGGGGATGTATAGATATGGAATTTAGTTACCATCAGTGTATCAAAATAATATTAATCTACCAGGACTTTTCTTGTAACTGTCAGGAACCAATGAACTTCATATTTGCAGCTTATATCATTGTTCATCACTATCAATGGCATTTCTAGGGCCCCATTTAGGGGGAGCAGCATACTCCCTCTCTCCTGGGTCCCCAGCACTTTCTTTTTTTTTTTTTTGTTTTGTTTGTGGTTTTTGGGTCACACCCGGCAGTGCTCAGGGGTTACTCCTGGCTCCATGCTCAGAAATTGCTCCTGGCAGGCACGGGGGACCATATGGGGCACCGGGATTCGAACTGATGACCTTTTGCATGAATGGCAAACGCCTTACCTCCATGCTATTTCCCGGGCCCCAGCACTTTCAATACTGATCCTTAGATGTAGGATTCTGGGAATCATCCTAATATTAGTCTATATAAACATGCTTATTATCTTCTGTTTTTCTTTTCTTTATCATCAATGATGATAAGAAACCTTCCATTACATAGTGTTGTCTGGTTGAAGATCTTCATGAGGATCAAACCTTTTGGAACCCAATGTTAGATACAGTCAGTTGGGATTAAGAAGGCCATGGAATTTCCTAGAATACTTCATTGGGTGGTGAATTGGGACTTGAGATAGCAGCTTACCAATACTGTTGCCTGACAAGGAGGTATCATGAAGTCCTTGAGGTCAAAAATTGGGATGTTTATGTTTGTTTGACTATTCAGATGTGTTTCTTGTCATCAGCAGAATGTTAGATTAATATTGTTGATCCATTTTGCCACTCTGTTTTTTAATGAGCACATTTAGTGCATTGACTTTGAGAGAGATAATTCTCATGGATGGCACTCACATTGAAATGCATGCGGTATAGATCACAAAAATTGGGATGATTGGTTGTTGCATGCAGGAGGCAATGATATCCAACGGTGCTATTGGGGCTCCTAGTGCACTCTCCTGTACACGTTTTTTAGTATAGGGTCTCTGGGAAGAATTAAACATGCCAGGATTGTATTTGAGCAACATCAATATTGGAGATAACACAAAAATACTGGAAAAGACTGAGGGATCATTGTATCAAGACGAGAAGGACATGAGATCACAACAAAATGTCATAGGAAATATATTTATGAGTGCTTTAGACATAACTTCTCATCAACAGAATTCCTGGATTGCCTTAATAAACCCTACCATGTTCAGTTCAAGAACTGTTAGCAGAGGAAGTGACATCTCAAAACATTATGGCAATGAGTTTTAAAGTCCAGAACCAAGTCTTTAATGAATATAGATTTTAAAGGCTGAGGGTATTCAGGGTCATAATCTCATGGCCTCTGCAATGGCCACTCTGAGTCATAAGAAAAGTTGACAACACATAGGAACTATCTTTGCCTTAGTATAAACTATGTATAATCAAGGTAAATATGATAAGTTACCTATGTGCCATGTGCTGTATGAGTGTAAAATACAAGTTCAATGGCCTAAGCTATACTACAGGGACATATTTTTCTGGACCTGAATGTCACTGAAATTCTCATGGGCTTCTGAAAATAAATTGGCTATTATAATGCCTTTGTATTTGCTTTTTATTCTTTGGATCTTGAAGGGCAATTCTGCATATGGAGCACCTACCATGTGGAGTTTCATTGGATAGTCCAAAAAAGCACATATCATTGATAGTTAGTGGCTTTCTAGCACTTTTTGTTTTTGTTTTTGTGTTTTGGTTTTTGGATCACACCCAGCAGCGCTCAGGGCTTACTCCTGGCTCTATGCTCAGAAATTGCTCCTGGGACCATATGGGATGTTGGGATTCTAACCACTGCCCTTCTGCATCTAAAGGAAAACGCCTTACCACTGATTCTAGCACTTTTTGGTTGCTCCTGAACACCTTGGGAAGAAACTTAGGGACATTCCTAAGTCAATGGCAAGTCAATTGGTCTAACCTTGAACTTCAAGACAAATAGTGCACTGGTGGATTTTTATTTCATACCTCAGAATCAGGAGTAAGACTTAAATTTGTTTCAGAATATAGAATTTGTAGAATGGTAAAGGCAATTTTTGAGGACTGTAGAGATATGGAACAGGGACATGCATACCCCAATTTTTCTCTCAGATACCTCATGGCTTCCATGTATTGCTGGGTATATTTCTTGAGGTCATTGAATACAGTTAAGATAACTCTGGTGGTCCCTAGTGCCACAGAACCACAGTCTCTGGACTTCACACTCAGCCATTTGACCCAAGTGTCTGACTATCATTGGAAATGGTTCCCTGTCCCTGAATGCAGCAGAGATTTAGGAAATGAGTGCTTTATTCCCCAAAAGTAAAGCAAACTAATAGAATAAGCTGTCAAATACTCATTTGCTGCCGATTCATAGTCAATATTCCCATAAGAAATTAGTATTAAGACAAAGGAATGAAGGGACAGAGATCACTGTTTGTGTTTTACTGATCACAAACTGATGTTCTAAGCTTATTTGGTCTGGCCATGAGAATGTTCAGATTATGTACATTTCAGCTCTTAATGGCAATATGTTCATTAGTCAATATGACACATTGTTGGATTACAGGAAGACTAAAATAAAATTAATCTGAGAAACTTCATCAGAAACCTTGCTCCTGATTTCTGGAATTTTTTTTTTCATATTGAACTGTCCCACTTGCTGACAGGATAAATGATTATTACTCCATGAGCCTCCATTCCTGTGTTTGGCTTATTTCTTCAACTAAACCCACTCAATTCTTTGACCAAGAAATTCATCTCTGTAAATGTTCCTTAAAAGTACATGGTTGTGGGGCCGGGTGGTGGCGCTGGAGGTAAGGTGCCTGCCTTACCGTACTAGCCTTGGACGGACCGCGGTTCGATTCCCCGTATCCCATATGGTCCCCCAGGCCAGGGGCGACTTCTGAGTGCATAGCCAGGAGTAACCCCTGAGCGTCACTGGGTGTGGCCCCCAAAAAAAACAAAAAAAAAGTACATGGTTGTGGATTATTATAACAAAAACTTCTTTCTTAAGTTAATCCAATGACAGATGTATAATCTTGCATTACATGTCTTCATTAATGTTCTCTTCTAAATTCCTCAAGCCCGTTATTAATGCTTCAAATTACTCTGAAAGTAACTCAATATTCTACCATAAATATTGTATGAGTTAAGTGTAGATTTATATTAGAATATTTCAGACATGAACCAATTTATATTTGTTTTATCTTCTTTGGGGTTCACAAATAAAAACTCTTGTATTATAAATTCTTTCAATCTGAGGTAATAGAAATATTCCTATGGAAAAAGAACTCTTATTCAAGATATACTATAATTTAAGAATTTACAAGTCACTTAAGGATAGCAGTTGTTAATAGAATCAATAGACTCAGAAAATAGGATCATTTATTTCTAAACAATTCGTTGCGATAGGGTGAAAAAAGGGAAGTTTAATTTTTTTAAATAAGTGAAGGTATTAACTATTCAGCAAAGAACAATAGCTATAAGATAAAGCAGAAGTTTGAAAGTCACTTTCAGGAAGATCTTAACATCTTGAGGATTGTAGAAGATAAAATAAAAAGCACATTAAAAAGTAGACTAAACATAGTTGGAGGAAAAGTTAGAAAGTTTTATATCAACTGAAAATGATCACAAGGATTCCAAAGGAGAAGATGAGGAAATGTAATATATAAAAGAACACATAGAAAAAATTTTAATAAACTTTAACTGTAATTATCATCACTATAATTCATTCTTATTTGGGGGCACCATTGTATATAATAATGCTAAGGTATAATTTCAGGTATAAATCATGAAATGCATCACATCCTTTACTAGAATGTCAACTTTACTCCATCATTGTTCTAATGATCTCACACACACACACACACACACACACACACACACACACACACACACCATCATTTTCCTCCTCCATCAACTCTTTATTGTCAGCTTCTCACTGAAGATCAGTTCTCAGTTTCTGTTATCTTTGGGCACTTGTTATTCCCCTAATAGACTTTTTATACATACTAGTCATTTGCATGATTTTTCTTTTATTGTGGCCAAGTAATAGTCCATTGTGTATATATATCATAGTTGTTTTTTTTTATTCAGTCATTTGTTCTTAGACATGGGCTGCTGTTTCTAAATATCAGTTTTTGTGAATAGTGCTGCAATAAACATAAGAGTTCAAATGATTTTTTTTTGCATAGAGTTACTGGCTTCTTGGAATAGATCTCCAAAAGTTAAATTGCTGAGCTATATGGGAGCTTTGGAGTGTCCATAATGTTTTCCAGAAAGGTCGGACCAGTCAACACACCCGTGAGTCATGAATGAGAGCCCTTTTCCCTCACATCATGCCAAAACTTTCCACTATATATTTTTGTGATGTGTGCCAGTTGTACTAGAGTGAGGAGATACATCATTATTATCTTGATTTACATTTTCCTAATAATAAGTGATACAGAGTACTTTTTTCATATACCTTTTGGCCATTCTGTATGTCTTTTTAGGAAGCTTCTGTTAGTCTCATTTTTGTCTCATGCCCCTTTTTGATGGAGTTAATATTGTTTTATTCTTGGTAAATTCTACCATTGCTTTTATATCTTGAATATTAACCCGTTGTCCAATGAATTACATCTAAATACTTCCTCCTAGACTTTAGGATGTCTTTATTCTGTTCATCTCTTTTATAGTTTATAAGATTCTTACTTGTATATATTACCATTTATTTACCTTCGTTTTCAATATCTTAGCCAAGGTATTAAGTCATCAGTGATGCCTGTAGATTCAATGCTATAAAGTGTTCTATGTTTTCTTCAATATAATTTGTGAATTCAGCTCTGATATCTGTCTTTCATTTGTTTTAACTTGACTTTTGTGCATAGTATGAGGGGCCTGAGGTTATTTATTTTTGCATATGACTGATAATTTTTCCCAATAGGAAAAGGAAAGCCCAACAGGCTTTCCTTGTCTACCTCATACCTTTTCTTTCCTTTACTGTCAAAGATTAACTTTCTGTATACTTGAGGATTTATCTCTGGACTCCCAGTTCTAGTCTATTGATCTTAGACAAGCTTCCTGTCTTTTCCTCTAGGATTACTTAGATAATTCGTGGAGATACTTCACAGTATGGTGTGATGATTATACTGATTATGATGAACAAAGATATGATGTCTTATGGGAACAAGAGAGAGAGCAAATGAACCAGAGAGATTGAACAGAAATTAAGTCACTTTCCTTGCATGTGGCTGACACCAAATATTTCCCCTGCTTATCATGTTTTCCCAAGTACCACTGGGAGTGACCCCTGGGCACAGAGCCAGAAATATCCCCTAAGCACCACCAAGTATGGCCATAGCATTTCAACCCCTTCTTTTCCCAAATAGAGAGTGCAGGATGCCATTTCTGATTTATGACCTGATTCATGCAACAGTTAGAAAAAAAGGGCTCATTTATCTCATTAATGTCTCTCATTAATCACCAAAATTTGAATTTATTCCCAAGAGGACCAAAGCCCTCAATTATCAATAGACAGAGATATCCTTCCCACCCTCATTTCTTGATAAGGCTGTTTTTCAATGTCAGCAGGAACCTTAAGTCAGCTAGAAGAAAACCTAAAGGATTGGGTTGGAGAACTGAATAACAGTTAGCCAGATGACTTAGTAGACACCATTCTGCAGGATATACGCAGACTCTGGATTGTGATCTGGTTCATTCCTGGGCAAAATGGATGCAGCCATCATTGGGTTCTACCTGAACGACTCTTCAGAAAGGTATTTAGATGTATTTAACCTTATTGGCTACTTCCACACCTGAAATCTAAGGGCAGGATTCTGTAGATGTTATAGTCTATTGGCAAGACATGCAAATAAATGTCCCTTACCAAACATCTTATTTTAAAGGGAAGTTGAAATAGCTCTTCTGATGAACCACGTGCTGTCTGATTGATAGTTTAAGACTGATTTGGATATAGGCTCTGCTTAAGTCTTTTTCTGTCTCTACCCCATTGTGCCCATTCTGATCTAGAGGCATGGTTCCAGTGATCTTATTTTGGGATGCCAGGGAAGGACGGAAAAAGGTTGTGGAGGAAAAAAAGGAAACTCTGAATTTACTTAGAATGGTTCTATTTGCAGGCAAGTGACATCAAGTGTTATATGGAAATACACCGACATGAGAGAAATACACAGCCAGGCTGTAAACATATGAGGGCAGGAACCAGCTTTGGATACCAGCTGGGCACCATCATCACTCCTAGAGTCACAGCAGACTCCTCTGCCAACCTTGCAGCAACAGTTCCTAAACCAGTCTTTTTTTTTTAATTATCTTTATTTAAACACCGTGATTACAAATATAGTTGTAGTTGTATGATTTCAGTCAGTCTTTTGAAAAAAAACCAAGATTCAGGTAATTTCCTAATTATCTTTATTCTCCTCATCAAGCCAGTAGGCAGGGATCTGTCCAGTGGCCTACTGGGGTGTCAGATTGTCATTATCTTAAGAGAAGAAAACAGTTTTGATGGGGACTCAGAGTTCCTGCATCTGCTCTTTCTCAAAGGCCTGTTGACACACAGGAGAATTCTGTCTGCTCTACCATGCTTACTATTCAAGCAGGGTTTGCTGCTGATTTTCTTTTTAATCTACAGAACAATGCTTCACTTTTCACACTCACTACTTTCATGGTAGGCAAAGGGCAAGCTATTTCAGCAGAACGTAATGGTGGACAGGACAAGGCTTCGACCAAGCTAGATCTAATTTTAAAATCCAATTTCTGAGAACATCTTCATTTTCAAAAGCAATGACAAGCACCCTACAATGTTATTGTGTGATTCTGCAATGCATAGACCATGCTCCTCATAAATTACCCTATGTATAGTTATGCCTGTTCTTCTGGGTTTCCTTTACTATTACCTCACCTGCTACACACACACACACACACACACACACACATACACACACACACACACACACACAGTCATTCATTCCTGGTCATTGTTACTGAATTTCCCTCTATCTGTAGCTCCAGCTGGAGCAATATTGCTTTCTCCTTCTCTGCACAATTATATCACCAGTTTTCTGCAATCACCATTTCAATGTACATCACTGAATTTGCTCTTGTTTAATGGGCATTATCGTAGCCAGTAAGTCTCTTGGTAAAGGACACAAAATACCATCTAAACAGTTAAACCCAAGGGATATTTTCCCACTGTTTTTATCTGAAATGTTGAAAGCTTACAAAGACATTCTACTGGCATCTGTTGATTTCTTTTTCCTCTTACAGCTACTCAAAGTAAAACTGGGTTCTTCATTATTTTAACTAGCTCCTAGACCTTAGACATAGACTGGTAAGTTATTTAAATAAAAGAAGAAAGGTAGAAGATTTGAGAGCACATATATGAATTCTGTAAGACAAGGAAAGGGCCAAACTCTCAATTTTCTGAAAAGAAAAAGAATCCAGGCAACTAATGGCACAAAAGGCACAAAAAAATCTTTAACGTATACCCTTCAAATGGTTTTCTCTCTATAGTAAGAAAACAAAGCATCAAACTAAAATGATAGTACAGTGGAAGCACTTGCCTTGCACTGCTGACCTGGGTAGGGAAAATACCACCAAAATATATATTTTTTTTTGTTTTTGTGTCACACCCGGGGGTTACTCCTGGTTTCGTGCTCAGAAATTGCTCCTGGCAGGCACAGGGGACCATATGAGGCACCGGGATTCGAACCGATGACCTTTTGCATGAAAGGCAAACGCCTTACCTCCATGCTATCTCCCGGGCCCCCCAAAATATTTTTTTAAGGAGAAGCATGTCATACAAACTATGTTTGCAAAAACCAATTTGGCATGTGTCAGCATTTAAATATTTACTTAAGCCACACTAAAAAATTTTGCTTGGAAGCCAAGTTCCTGAAAAGATGCTAAGGCAACATGTGTCTTACTGAGTCATAACCCTCTTCTAAGGAAGTGGAGGGAAGGATTTCAGTTCTCAGTGACACTGATGCTCTCTGGCTCTTTCTCCTGAGCATATGTCATCTAATTCCCTCCAACAGATCCTCATCTATATAAGGGGAAATTTGACTCACTCTGAAAGATCTCCCACAGTAAATTTGCCCGGTTTTAAACACTCAACACCATTTATTGCATTGATTCAAAAGACAGAATTTTTTTTTTTTCGGTTTTTGGGTCACACCCGGCAGCGCTCAGGGGTTACTCCTGGCTCCATGCTCAGAAATTGCTCCTGGCAGGCACGGGGGACCATATGGGGCACCGGGATTCGAACCGATGACCTTTTGCATGAAAGGCAAACGCCTTACCTCCATGCTATCTCCCGGGGCCCCAAAAGACAGAATTTTTGCACACAATAGTACACAGCAGTCAAGCTTGCTATGTTTGATTCTGTTTCTCTGAATACAAATATACCTCAACTCATGCTCTGTTTTTAAATCTCCTCTCATCCTTGTGTCAATTTAGCAAAAACCCTCAATTACATTCCTTGGGCTTTGATGACATAAATCAAAATAATATTGTCCAAGGGACAAAACTCTTTCTGCTCCCTGGTTTGATTTGAAGTAAATTAAAATCCTGCCATTGCTGTTTCAGTGTCTAAATTTGGGAGAAGGAAAATTATACTTATTGTCCCAGCAATTTAGTAAGAGCTATGACCAAATTCCCTCCAAGGGACTGATCTTGCTAAGTTGCCAGGGTATAGCTGGTTACTTATCTGTTTCCCGAGAGAATGCAATGCACATGTTCTAATTTAAGTAATCATATTTTAGTTTATTGAGGAAATTAAAAGAAACTAGCCATTGTCTCACCTAAACAAGTATCTGTGAATGTTGAGCATTCTTTTCTGATACCTAAATGCTCTTCATCTTCTTTCCTTTTTCTTTAATTTCAGATTTTAAATTCTGCAGTAGTGATTAAAAAAAAAACCTTATTTCTAAACTCAACCTTCATTTTATCTATAAAATCTGCAACTTACAGTAGACTCCTGGCGCAGTCAACTTCTGGTCCTCTGGGGGAAATACCAAAAACATCCACCAACCCCTCCTTAATTTTAAAGGCATCTAGTCTAGTATAGAGAAAGGGAGCAAACAAAAGCAACCAGAATATAAGACCAAGGACATCAGATAGGCATTCAATAAGAATTTAACCCCATCCCTTCCCAGAGCAGGATTTCCAGCCGGCACGATGGCCCTTGGTCTCTGGTAGACCTCCGTATGTGCCAGAGACCACTTTGCCCGGCCTAGGGTTGGGGGTGCCGGACCTGGGTCACCCGGCCCCCCACTTCCTCTTTCCTCCAGAGCTCCAGGTGGGTTTCTGGGAGGACCTTATGGGGTACCCTGGATATTTTTACACTTGTAGGAGCTTAACTGGGGGTGGCAGATAGCTGCTCAGCTATACTGAGGCAGTCACTGGCAATCCCATACTAGTTTACATCGCGCTAGCCCCCGCGCGAACACATACTATTCCCAACCATTTGTACCCCAGATTTGCCCTTTTTTACTTCAGTACCACACAGTTCTAATCACAGACCAAAGTCGTACAGTGGATCTAACACTCACAAAACTATTTCAAAGGACATAAAATGAACACATATGTCTTTTGAAATTTTTTTTTTTTTTGGTTTTTGGTTTTTGGGCCACACCCAGTGACGCTCAGGGGTTACTCCTGGCTATGCGCTCAGAAGTCGCCCCTGGCCTGGGGGACCATATGGGGCATGGGGGATGGAACCGCGGTCCGTCCAAAGCTAGCACGGTAAGGCAGGCACCTTACCTCTAGCGCCACCGCTCGGCCCCAATCTTTTGAATATTTTATGTGTAGGTTCTTTAACAGCTATAACTCTCTCTATATATATTCTTCTACCATGACATTTCTATCCACTTTTCATCTTGTCTTTTCTTTGTAAGTTGTTCAATTAGGAGTGTCGGTGGAAGTGTCCTCCAGTTTAATGCCTATGATTGAACTATGTCATGGAGATTGTTGGTCTTGTTCCTATGCCTCCAGATGCACTGATAATGCTACGTGGCATTGATGCTTGTTTGCATAGACACATTAAAATGGGAAAATACTATACAAACAGATAAGTTCTTATCTAATAGAGGTAGGAACACACAAATCTGTACAATGGGACCTTACGCCCTGAACGTTGATATAATGACCTGGCACAGGCCTCAGAAGAATGGGCATCCACCATTCACGCCAGAACCAGGCACTATCTACGAAACATCCAAGGTTTTTTATAGCGACATCTGGATGCAATCCTCTACCAGGGTAGACACTACCAAGGCCCTGACAGCGACCTCCTGAAAAGAGACTTCCGTTAACTCTGAGAAGACTTGACACCAACAATGACCTGCTCCACAGGACATGGTTCTCTCTATTGCCCCTTAAGTGTGAGGTGAAATGAGAGGGTGTTCTGCACCATCCTGACTGCAATATGGGCTATGCAGATTCCAGAATCTTTTTTTTGTTTTTGTTTTTGGGCCACACCCGGTGACGCTCAGGGGTTACTCATGGCTATTCGCTCAGAAGTCGCTCCTGGCAGGCACGGGGGACCATATGGGGAACCGGGGGATCGAGCTGCGGTACGTCCAAGGTTAGCGCAGGCACCTTACCTCCAGCGCCACTGCCTGGTCCCCAGATTCCAGAATCTTTAATACAGAAGCATGACACCAACAACAGAGACTATCTGAGGAATGGAGGTATATTACCACTACAGACGATGACTTGGATTGGGCAAACTAGTTTGTCTGAAGCCTAGACTCAATCTTGTGTCAGGAAACTTCAGGGGTAGGGTCTCCTTGTATTTAGGTCATAGTTTTTTCTTCCATGTCCCTTATATTTTGGTGGGCCTATGCAAACAAATGCCACTCTAACACCATTTTTTACTATGTTCCCTTGACTCCAATCCTTAAAAACAACCCATTGAAACTTTTGAGGTTAACTTAAACTAGTATGCATGTGCATGGAACTATACCAAGGTACTTTGCTCTCAATGTATAAAGTGTTACGTAAGTCCAATGTCTTTAGATTTTATTGTGTGCAACTAAGAAATAGTATGTACTACAATCTGGGGATTTGAGGGACAAAGTAATTGTATTGTACATGGACTCAGTTTTTTCTTAATGTTCTTTGACTGAAAGTTCAAGGCTGGGATATCATCGATGGGACTACTGAGAATTCTGTTTATGGGTGACTGTGCTTCCACTGTAACTTACCCTGTCCTCTTTCTTTGCATCTTTGTTCTCATAATTAAAAGAAAAAATTAATAAAAAATATATAAAAAAAGAATTTAACCCCAGGTCATTCTGACCTTCTGCAAATAAACTAAAGGGCCTGTCCAGAGAGGAAGTGAAGTGACCCTGCATTATAGCTGAAATATAGCTGAAATATCCTAAGCCTGCTCAGCTCCTGAGCTTCCCAGCTTCACAGACAATATTTCCGTAGGAGTGATCAATCTTTCTACATAAGGCTGGCTTTCCTAAGCATAGAGCTACATTTGGCGGGTGTAGTATATGCTCCCAATGGCTTAAAGAAAGAAAATCCACACAAGAAGGGTTGATTCTCCTTCATATCTGCAGAGTTCATGATTCTTCAAAACCTATGGTTCTGTACTGCACTGAGAGCTTTCCCAAGACCCTCAATTCTCCAAAGTAATTTCACCCTCTAGAAAAGCTGAACAAGAGGAAGCAAGCCCCCGACTAGAGCACTTGGTCTTTCCCCAAAGCCTACCATTCAGTTGACCATTCCTTTCATGGTGTCTATTGCCAATGAAATGTATGTGTTCAAAGCAAAACTATTATCTCATAAATACTGGCTATAGAAGACTCTCTTTGATTCAAAAGAGCCATTTTATCCCAGGTCGGTGTGCTCTGAGAAGAGTGCTCCACATCTCTGCATTTCTTCAAGTCAAAAATCCCACAAGACATAGAAGACACCACCCCCTGCAATGGTCACATGGGGAAAGCAATGCAGAAACCCACCATGCTTAGTGAATGTAGATAAGAGGATAGCTCTGAAGAAACAACTGTAGAAACGTTGGTAACCTTTATTAGTCCTTCTTAATTCTATAAAGCAACAGATGAGACCCATTGCACATATGAGGAAGTCAATTGTCAGAGGCATATCCTACCATGGGCAGATTTCTGGACAGGATAGAGTCAGGACTGATATCTAAATCAGTCTGCTAACCAAACCCTGGCCTTGACTTTGCTTTTAAGCAACCAGTCAGTGCAATATAGTTCAACCTGACTTTAGGCAAGAGGATGATTTTCAAGCTTGACGTTCTCGGCTGTCAATGGATGTCCTTGTCAGGATACAGATTGGGTATGGAAATTCAGTTTTCATAATAAACTTGGTGGGACAGAACCTATCCCTTGGGCAGAAAGGATTCAGGGCAAAGCAGAAAGACTTTGAAATCAGAGCAATTTCAGATTGACCCAGCTTCCTTCTTTGGGGAGCTAGGGAAATTCACTTCTCTCTCTAAGCGTTCATGTCCTAATCCAAGAGGACAAGGCAACTCTCCTTGAAAGAGCTTTAGAAAGATTTTAAGAAAGGTCAAGTATGCGGTGTCTCTTAGATGTTCACCGAAGTACCTATGATTATTTCTATTTCAAGATGCTCTTAAGGGATTGCTTTGAGTGCAGCTTGCTAAATAGCCTATGGAACACTGTCAAATGCAAGAGTTTTCTGCTGTCTTTTTTCCTGTGGACATTTTAAAACATGAGACATAAAAGTATGTCTCAAGCCAATGCCTGCCTCTTACATCTTGTATTTCCTCATCAAAATGTATTGGCTTAAAAAATGCATCAAGAAAGAACAGAAGGATATGGATTCATTTTCAAGCGATTTTGCTAAGCTGTGATTTATGCCCCTCCTGCTAAAACCTCAAAATCATCTTTCTTAATCTAATCCTAATTCAGTTATGGAAGAAAATTGAGAAGTTTTGGTAGGGGGAATTGTGGTGTGTGTGTGTGTGTGTGTGTGTGTGTGTGTGTGTGTGTGTTTTAAGTTCCAAATAATTCTCTTCTCTTTCTAATTTGATAACTTCTCAGCAGGACTTTTTCGAGGTTGCCACAGTCTAATTTAAAAAAGAAGTTGCTAGAGTTTTTCTTCATTTCATGTAAAAAAGAGTGAGAGAAAGCGAAGAGAAAAGTCTAGGAAAAAATTTAATGCCAATGTCTGGAAGTGAAATTTACTTTTCTTTAGCTTGGCACATATGCCGAAACATCCATCCACTTTGACAGTCTCATTTTTGCTTCCATATAACCTTTCTCTGTCTATGACATGCACCAATTCCTAAATTGAAATTGAAACAGAGTGAGGATAAATAGCCAGAGCCTTTCTGGAGAAGTGGAGAAGTTCAGGTCACCAGGGTGTGACGCCAGATCCACTTATCACTAGTTCTCATTCCCCTCTGAACTTCTGTACCCTTATCTTAAAATGTGTTCTGTAAGCTCCTGGGCTTCTGGGTGCCATGAAGATGAAGAGATGCAGACATCTCTCTGGATCTCTCTTAATGACTTGGCACCAAAAAGACATTTTCAGGCATAACTTTTTATATTGCAAGTGACAAAACTGGTGGAATGGATTTTTCATGGCCTTCATAACAAGTCATCTATCCAAGGGCGATATATCTGGATGGCTTCCAACCAGGTTAGGGGCTAATGAAATAAGTTAGCATTCAAGGGAGCAAGGCAAGATAATATCTTTTCTCTATTCCTCAGGTTTTTTCTCATCTTTCTTTTTATTGCTCCACAAGTTCTAGTCACATGGAATAGTTGAGACTCATAATCTCCCAATTTACTAATGCTAATGAACAGAGGACTTCTCCATATGAGGGGCCATAGGTGAGTCTCTACAAAGAGTCATCTTGACCTTGCTTATGTCACAAGCCCATCTCCAGCTAGGAGAATAGTGCTACTGTAGTTACCAGCATGGCACAAATCAGTTTCTGCTGGTAGAGGGCAAGACACCCAGTCCATGGAGTGAAGAGAATATTTCTAGCAAACTAAACAAAACTGTTTCCTAAAAAGTTGCATGAATACTCAGCCAGCAAAGTTTTGAGGACATGGTACCTTGCCCTACCTAGGTCAATTAAGTTATTAACTGAGAATGTTTCTCCCTTGCCTCTCTACTCCCTAGACACTTGAACTCCATCTGGCAGAGTAAATTTAAGCAAATGAATGAAACAAAAGTCACGACCCACAGACCAAGCATAATACTCAGAATAAGATCTGCTGGGAGATTGTCTTGCAATTTTCTAAGCAGCTAAATACAATTTCTTCAGTGAATTGGATAAATAGAAGAGCAGGTTACATTTAGCCAGAGTAATGATAGGGTATTTTTTTCTTTTTCCTTTCCATGTTTGAAAAGTAGTGACATGTAATAATCTTGGCCCACAATCTTATGGAAATTCACATAACAGTTCCCTTCCTCTCATAAGCAATTTCCTTCCTGACAGGCTTAAGTGGGTGAGTGATTGCCTTCCTGCTGTCTTCTTGAGAATCTGAGTGAAAAGTGTCTTGGAACCAATACTGCAATCTTCGCATGTTGTCTGCTCGCATCTATTGTAAAGCCTTAAACTACATCCTTGATGCAAGCCTTTGGGGGATAGGGGAGGGGAGAAAGCCTCCTTCTAGTGTAATGGCTGAATGGACAAAGGGGTTATCAAAATTTATTACCACTTTCAAGAAGTCCTGCAATCAATGAGGACAGGAATGTAACCGTGAGAGATAGGAGGTTGGTGGTTGGGTCTTCCTGGTTGTGGGTTTCTGATGTACATAATAAGACTGTCTGGGGAAAGCAGGGCAAAGTTCCCCTCAACTAAAATAGCATGGGAGAGGTGGGTGGGGTAGAAAAGCTAAAGCTAATGGAAACCATACAGGGGAATGACAAATGTTCTGCACTCAGCTTTTGACCGCTGTCTGGGAGAAGTCTAGAAGTTGAACCTCTTTGGGTCACTGATGTGTCAGGAACACCTGCACATGAGATAGGATGTGTGGGATTGGAGTGAGACACCTCCCACCAGGGCCATTCTGGACCTTCTTACCTAGCAGTCCTAAGCAGATGGAGTCCTGAGTTGAGTTCCCCAGTGTCTGGTCAAAACTGGGGTAGAGGAACAAGTGTGGAGTAACACGGTCCATAACTTTGTCATTGACAAGTCACTGCCTAGTTTTCTCATGAGTCTCAGTAGCTCTTTGGCTTGAACTTAAACTTTAGCAAAATGGGTGGGGGGAATGGTGTTAGGAAGCCCTGCCAGGCTGTCAGCCATGAGTGATGCCTGAAAAGAGAGTTTGCATTATCTAGGTTTACTATTGTAATTGAATCAAAAGTGAGAGGCGGAGATGGCGTCATTTGGACCCTGAATTCCCTTTGGCAAGCAAGCGCCAAACAACAGATTGAGTTAGACATGTTTAAAGACCTCAAGATAAGTTCAATGCATAAAATAGCATCGTAGCCAACAGGCAGCACCTGCAAAGAGTCGTTATGCCTCCAAGGTTGTGCATGTCGCTGATGTTAAGGAAGAAGCATGAATCTCTTTTCTGTTGCAATAGACCATGCCCTAGAACTGCCTAAAGTATTGGGCTTCAACTCTTGGCTTCTAAAAATTACCTTATGGGTTGCAGAAATAGGTCTATGAAATCCTTTCCTCTGGATAATTGAGGAATCTGAACTATGAAAAGGTTAAGTGATTTTAAGATCGCATTTAATAAATCCTGGGTGAGGTGGGGAAAAAACTTATCTCACTTCCTGCTTTTCTCCAGAGATGACTTGCATTTGCTCACTATTTCCATCAGCTCACTACTAAGAGAGACGTGTGACTCCCAGCACAAGGAAGGACTAAGTCTTTCTAGCTATGTCCTATTGCAGACTCTCTCTTGGCCCCTTTAGACAACTTTTGTTCCTCCTTTTTTATTGGGTAATATTTCCCTTCTAAGCCTTTTAGTTGCCCTGTTTGCATTCTTTCTTTTAAGTTTTTTTTACTTAAAGCATTGTGATTTTTAAAGTTATTCACAGTTAAGTTTTAGACATACAATGTTTTAGCACCAGTACACCATGTGTCAACCTCTTTCCACCAATGTACCCTGAGTTCATCCCACGCCACCACCTCCTGCTCCAATCTACCATCATAATAGTCATTTTTTGGGGGGTCACACCTGGCAGTGCTCAGGGGTTACTCCTGGATCCATGCTCAGAAATTGCTCCTGGCAGGCACGGGGGACCATATGGGGCACCGGGATTCGAACCGATGACCTTTTGCATGAAAGGCAAATGCCTTACCTCCATGCTATCTCCCTGGCCCCAATAGTCATATTTTTTAAGGTTGGTTTTTACTGTGTGGGTCTCCTGATTTCATTGTTATTGACTTGTGGCTTGGATATTTAGTTCTGTCTTTTTGTTTGCTTTGTTTTGTTTTTGTTTTTTGGGGGGGCTATACCCAATGATGCTCATGGGTTACTCCTGGCTATGCACTCAGAAATCGCTCCTGGCTTATGGGATGCTGGGGGATCAAAGGGAGGTCTGTCCTGGGTTAGCCACATGCAAGGCAAGTCCCTTCCACTGTGTTACCACTCAGGCCCCAAGTTCTGTCTTTTCTTAACCCCACCTGAGACCTCTTTGACCCCTATCCCTTGTTATTTCACATATGACATTTTCCTTCTTCACCCAATTTCTTTTCTTCTCTGGGGAGGTTTTCTTCCTTCCTATACTCTGGGGCCAAAAGTGTCCTAGACAACCCTCATTTACACTCCTGTATTCCTTCATGCAATTATTCTAAATACCACACATAAGTGCTAGTATCCTGTATTTATCCTTCTTATTCTGTCTTACTTCATATATGTAATATCTGCCAATCCCATCAATGTTGTAGGGAATTGTATAATTGAATAATTCGTTACAGCTATTTTGTTCCTATTGTGTAAATACTACCTCATTTATTGTTGGAAATTTAGGTGGATTCCATCTCTTAGCTATTGTACTAAATGCTTCAATCATATAATAGATATTTAATCATCTTTATAATGTCATATTATATTGTCTATATAATGTCTTTAATATGAAAAATGGATAGATATAGCTGTGCCTCAAAAGAGACCAGCAAAGAGCATGACCACAGCTTCCACTTGCTCAAGTTCATTGTATATAAGTGCATAAAAGGGGTTTGTCTACAGAGAAAGGGAAGTAACTTCTCTCCATAACTACTCCCCAAACCCTGAGGTGCATTCCAGGCTTCCCCAAGGACCCTGGGTGCATTCATGTTCACACAGAGAAATAGAAAGCACCTCTAGGAAGATGTTGGTATACCCATCCTGGATTCATGCTCTGAGAGCTGCCTGCTTGGTGTTACTAAGCAAGTCACCTGCTATCATCTATATCTGAGATGGACCAGGCATATAATTCAGTGGTGATGCAAATTATCAACTTTAAAAATGGAATTGAGGCACATGTGTATTACCAGAGCATATTCATAGTGCCCACACACAGGTAATCTTCTCCCCTTTGAGATATGGAATTTCATACTTGAACTCTGGGATATATATAACTCTGGGATGATCTCTCTCCATCTTTGGGAAATCCATTCTCTCAAATGTTTTACTCTGTCTTTCACTCATCCTTTCTTTTCCCTTTCTCAGAATTTCTAAATAAAACTTGTTCTTACTTCAAAGAATGGAATCCATATGTTTCTATATTTAAAAAAACACTTAAAATACAAGAAGTAAAGATATGGACTGGGGAGTCTTCTTTCTTGGTCTAGCAATATGTAACTAGTGCAAAATTAGAGTGGTTGGTCACATGCCAAATAATTACTCTACCTTAGAAATCTAAAAAACTCAAAATCCAGTAGATATTTTATAACCCCCTAGTTCAAATACATATTTTTTCTATCCATTAACATCAAAGAGCTCTGGGGTCTGGATTTCTTCATAAGAAATACAATTTTTCAGATCTCTTACATTTTCTGGAGGGTAAAATGAAGAAGAGTTTGCACAGGGTATAATGCAGGGCTTAGTACATAATCAGTTGCCTTGTAGAACTGGGTACAGCTTCCTTTCAGAAGCACCCAGTTTCTTTTTTCTTTGTTGATTTTGAAGAGAGTGCTCCTGATACCAGATTTTGTGTAATGAAACCAAGATATTCTCTTATATAAGCCCTACTTCTTTCCTTGTGATGACAGGATGAAAACGGACCATCTATGATTCTGTAGATTTTCAAAGGAGTAAATACATCACAAAGCAAAGTCCTCTATAGATTGTCCTTTTTTAGTTTTATTCTTGTGCCTCCAATTTTATTTGCTATTTCCATAATGCTTTCCTTTCTGTCTATAAGATGGAAGGGGGAAATCACCTGGCTTCTCTTTTTACCCAAAGTCAATGAATGCATTATCTTTAAATATAATTGCGATAGAGGACTAGAACTTTCTCTTCGATCTCAGAGAACTATTAATCCTAGATGTTCAGGGACAAGGAAAAAACTATTGTCCTAACTTAAATGAATTAAGTTATTCGCCCAATGTTACATTCATGTTTCATGACAACTATTTACATTCTAGATATTATCTAGGACTAGAGACCAGATCTGCAACATCCCAGCTGAGACAAAGTTACCTAACTTCTCAGTGTTTGGGTAATGAACCAAAAAAAAGTATCATGGAGAAACTGGTCTCTTGGACTTACTGATATTAAGATTAAGATTACCGTATTTGCCGGCATATAAAATGACTTTTGAAACGAAAAAAAGTCAACCGAAATCTGGAGTCGTCTTATACGCCGAGTATATCCCGAAAAATGTCTCTGCTAAACGAAAATCATCTGGATATTGCCACAAAACGAATTTTCCAGCTCGATCCTGCACCAATCACTGCAAGGCTGCTTGGACCGCCTCTCTTACTCGGCCAATCCAAGCAGGCTTTTGATGCATTCAAGTTAGACAATGTTCTGTATCCGAATCTACACTGTCAAAAGCCTGCTCAAATGGGCCAGAGTCAGAAAGGGAGTCTGTTACAGTATACCCTTTGAACCTTTGCTTGTTGTGATTGACTCACTGTGGTACATTCAGTTGCAATACAGAAACGTTCTGTCTTATACCTCGAATATAGGCCTAAACCTATGTTTTAACCTAAACCTATGTTTTTAGGGGGTCGTCTTATACTACCAGTCATCTTATACGCCAGCAAATATGGTAATTAATTAAGATCAATTGATCAAAAAGATTAATCTTAAGTACTCTTAATATTTTTGAGATGTTAATGATTAATAATATTGACCAACATTAATATATTAATGGATATAAAGTACTTGCAGTGGAAAAAGGCATGGTGCACCAAACATATTGCTTTTCTGTTTTGTTGTTGTTGTTGTTGTTGTTATTGTTGTGGTGTGCCAGGGACCTTCGTTTTTTATATTTTTTAAGCTTTATTGATTAATTGATTGATTGGTTTTTGGGTCACACCCAGCAGTACTCACTCCTGGCTCTGCACTCAGAAATTGCCCCTAGAAGGCTAGGGTACCAATGGGATGCTGGGAATCGAACTGGGTCCCTCTCAAGTTTACTCCATGCAAGACAAATGCCCTACCACTGTGCTATCTCTTTGACTCCACGCCAGGGACATTCTTATTCACTAGTTAACACTGTAATGCATCTATGGCCCCTGTTGTCACAGACTCATAAGACAGACCAACAATGCATGACACAGAAGTATATGATTAATCTGCCAGTCAATTCTCACTGTGTTCCAATACTCTGCAAAATCCTCAGCTTAAAATGGACATGCCGGGAGATAGCATGGAGGTAAGGCGTTTGCGTTTCATGCAAAAGGTCATCGGTTCGAATCCCGGTGCCCCATATGGTCCCCCATGCCTGCCAGGAGCAATTTCTGAGCATGGAGCCAGGAGTAACCCCTGAGCACTGCCGGGTGTGACCCAAAAACCAAAAAAAAAAAAAATGGACATGCCATGATTTGTGGGCTGTGTGGACTCAAAGGAGACATAGGAAATTGCATGTGCCTTTATCTGAATCATCAGTGATTCTATAACTGTGTGTGTGACATTGAGCAAGTTATTTAATTTCTGAAACTGTCCATTGTCTTATCCAGGGCAGTAGGACAGACCTTGAGTTTGGGATGAGAAATTTATAAATGAAGTTATTACACAAGCTAAATAGATGCAAGTGACTTTGGTTGGATACTTATAGAAGGGAGGGGAAGGACATTTAAGCAATATATGGTACAAATAGTCAGAAATGGAAGATGTAATCTCTGAGGTCTTGAAGAATACATCAGGACTGCTTGGGAATGTTACAAGTAATTAAATAATAAAATATTAAAAATGTGATGTAGATGGTGCTCTATAATTTTTTCACTTTCAAGGAACATACAAGTTAAAGCAGCTCTCCTATCTAATTCAGCTCAAAGCAAGTTGCATCATGATATTGAAACACATTATCTTTTTTGAAAATGTAGG
>PVKC010003584.1:24284-38601 GCA_004027635.1 Crocidura indochinensis | reverse complement strand
CTTTCTTTCTTTCTTTCTTTCTTTCTTTCTTTCTTTCTTTCTTTCTTTCTTTCTTTCTTTCTTTCTTTCTTTCTTTCTTTCTTCTTTCTTTCTTCTTTCTTTCTTTCTTTCTTTCTTTCTTTCTTTCTTTCTTTCTTTCTTTCTTTCTTTCTTTCTTTCTTTCTTTCTTTCTTTCTTTCTTTCTTTCTTTCTTTCTTTCTTTCTTTCTTTCTTTCTTTCTTTCTTTCTTTCTTTCTTTCTTCTTTCTTTCCCTTCTTCTTTCTCTCTGTGCTTCAGGCTTATCACTGGCTCTGTGCTCAGGGATTGAACCAAGATTGACTGCATGCAGACCAGCACCTTAATCTTTGTATTGTCTCCAACCCTGACTTAATTTTCTCTTTAACACCAGTGACTGCAGACTAATGGACCAGTATGCTTGAAAATCTTAGTGTTATTGTTATGAGTTCTAGGACTCATATGATCAATAAACACTAATTTAGGTTCTGTAATGTACAGTAGACTCAGTTTAGAATATATGAATTCTTTCAAATGTCATGTGTTAAATATATACAATCAATTAAATGATAAATTGAACTCAAATATCACTTTATCAGAAGATAGAATACAGATAGCATTTTGATGGGTTTCCAGGAGCCCTCACTAATTACAGTGCATCTCTGTTCCCTTTCCCTAACCGAGAGATAACCTCTCAATAGACTTTTGTAAATACCAGTTCCTGTGTTAACCAAAATATTGTTTCTTTAATTTGTATGCACTCCATAACAATATTTTTGGAGTGCATTTGATTGAAATCACACTGATTATATTCTTTTGCACTTCGTTTTTATACTTGTTATGTTTGTTAGATGTACCCATATTATTGCAGTTTATTCAATATAATTATGAATCAGGAGTATTTATTTCAAAATATGTGATTATTAAGATTTGTTGTTTGAGGGAAGTAGGAAGCCTGTCTAGAATACAGGTGGGGGTAGGGGGTGGGGAGGAGGGAGACTTGGGACATTTGTGATGGGAATGTTGTACTGGTGAATGGAGGGATGTTCTTTACATGACTGAAACCCAACTACAATCATATCTGTAATCAAAGTGTTTAAATAAAGATATTACAAAAGACTTGTTTTTTTTCTTTTTTTAAAATTTTTGGGGCCGGGCGGTGGCGCTGGAGGTAAGGTGTCTGCCTTGCCTGCGTTAACCTAGGACGGACCGCGGTTCGATCCCCCGGTTCCCCATATGGTCCTCCGTACCTGCCAGGAGTGACTTCTGAGCAAATAGCCAGGAGTAAGCCCTGAGCATCACCGGGTATGGCCCAAAAACGAAAAAAATTTTTTTTTAATTTTTAATTATGAGAGCAAATATGTGAAGAATGAGGACAAGGTAAAGTTACAGCGGAATGACCCATAAACAGAATTCACAGAAGTCCCCTTGCTGATATCTTAACATTGAACTTTCAGGCAAGGAACATTAAGAAAAATAAAACAGAACCCATGTACAATTACTTTGTTCCTCAAGTCCCCAGATTGTAATACGTATTTCTTAGCAGCACATCAAGCAATCTAAAGCCATAAAACTTATGTAACTCCTTAACTATTGAAGGTATAGTACTTTTTTACATTTCCATGCACATGCATATTAGTTTAAGTTAACCTCAAAAGTGGGTTTTTCTTTTAAAGGATAAGACTCAAAGGAGCACAGTAAAAACAGTGTTAGAGTGGTAATAATTCTTTGCATAGGCCCACCACAACATGGAGGACATGGAAAAGAAAAATCTTGTCCTAAATACAAGGACACCCTACCCCCTGAAGTTTCCTGGCATAAGACCAAGTCTAGGCTCCAGGCAAACTAGTTTGCCCAATCCAAGTTGTTGTTTGTAGTGCCAACACGCTTTTATTTTTCACACAGTCTCTGTTGTTGTTATCATGTTTCTGTATTAAATATCCTGGAATCTGCATATCCTACATTGAAGTCAGGATGTGGAGCGTGCTCTAGTTTCACCTCACAATTAAAAGACAATGCAGAAAGCCCTGTCCAGTACGCAGGTCATTGATGTTCTTAAGCCTTCTCAGTGTTAAGGGAAGTCTCTTTTGCATAGATCGATGTCAGAACAGTGGTAGGGTCTTCCCTGGTAGAGGATTGCTTCCAGGTATTGTTAAAAAAAACCTTGGATGTTTCATAGGTAGCTTCCCTGGTTCAGTGGTGAATGGAGAATGCCCATTCTTCTGAGGCCTGTGCCAGGTCATTATGTCAATGTTCAGGGTGTAAGGTCCCATTTCATTACAAGATTTGTGTGTTCCAATCTCTATTAGATAAGAATTTATTTTTGTGTATAGTATTTCCCATTTTAATGTGCCTATGCAAACAAGGAATAATGCCACATGACTTTATAGGCCAATATGGGGGATGCAAGAACAAGTGTAAAACTCCCCATGACATGGTTAACCATAAGTATTAAACTGAGGGACTCTTTCGCCAAATATTTCTTATTGAAAAGTTCACAGAGAGAAGAAAAGATAAAAAGTGGGGAAAATCTTCACTGTTTAAGAGAATATTTAGTAGGAGTTAGCTGTCAAAGAAAATAGATATAAAATATTCAAAACCATAGGTGTCCATTTTATGTCTTTTGAAATAGTTGGGGATTGTTAAATCCAGTGCACCACATTGGTGTGTGATTAGGACTATGCAGTCATGAAGTTGAAAAGGGTAAATGGGGGTACTTATGGTTGGGGTGATAGATTTAAAAAGTGAAAATGAGCTTTACAGGGGTGTGTGAAAGGGCAGAATACCAGATGAACATTTTACATACACAAAACATAACTTAGGGATAGAATATATTATTAATACACACTGTGCTCGCGAGGGCTATCGCCCCCGTGGAGTTTTGAACATGTAGACTGGTAAGAAATTGCCAGAGACTGCCTTAGTAAAAATGAGAAGCTCTCAGCACCGCCAAATTTGGACCCACCATTTCTGGTCGCCTGGGCTGGGTTCCAGGGAAGGCCTGGAGGCCGGGGGTGGGGGGTGGGGTGGGGTGGGGTCGCAGGAGAGGAGGCGGCTGGGGACCTACCAAGGCTCCCAGCATGCCCAAGCTAGGGAGAGAGCCTTTGACATTGGGGTCTCCCCAGACCCCATGCCAGATAGAATCAACCTCCAGATCAAGAGAGAATTCAAAAGACTTGTTTTTCATTTTGGATCAACAAGAGGCAATGGCATTCAGGAAACCAAGTGGTACTACCGATCAAACATAGGCCATCTACATTTAAGCATGCACATCCCTTTGAATTATCTCCCTAGCCCAAGACATTTTTTCCCTCAAATGAATTTCATTCATTTAACCAATCTCTTTGGTGTAATTTTATGTGAGATGGATTTTGGATTCTTTCTTTTCTTTTTCTTCGGTTTATGGACTATACCCTGGCTATGCACTCAAATCACACCTGTAGTTGGGGATCATATGGGATGCCCGGGGGATCTAAATGCGGTCAGTCCTAAGATAGTGCATGCAAGGCAAACACCCTATTGCCATTGCTCCAGCCCCAGATTATTTCTATTAGGAAATATTTATTCAGGCACTTTCATTCACAATAAAGATGATGGGCATGAAATTGTGAGATCATACAGTCTACTTATATTCATAATTATAGTGATTTCAACATTTATCTCTCACCAGCAATGTGAAGGAAGGACTTCTAATTCAAGAAAAAAATGGTAGCCATCATTCTCTTGCTAGACTTCCCTACTTCCATTACCAAGAAATTACTGCAAGTCATTTCAACAAGAGATCAATTTTACCAAGTGACTTTTACTTATATACACATAGTTGTGTAAGTTGTTTAGGTATAAACATAATAAAAGATCAACCTACATATATGTATTCTATGATTGAAAAACTTTTTTTAAACAAAATAGTTTTTATTTAATGAAACTTTTTGTTTTTGGACCACACCCGGTGATGCTCAGGGGTTACTCCTGGCTATGTGCTCAAAAATCGCTCCTAGCTTGGGGGACCATATGGGATGCCAGGGGATTGAATCGCAGTCCTTCCTAGATTAACAGCATACAAGGCAAATGCCTTACTGTTGTGCCACCACTCTGACCCCTATTTAATGAAACTTTTGGAATAAGTGATGTGAGCTGAGAAATAGGGAAAATATGTCCTAGAGAGAATGGAAGCTTATCCATATTGGAAGCAAAGAAACATTAGAAATAAAAAAAATCAAGTGAGATCCCTGAATAAGGGAGAACATAGGCTTGAAGAGAGCAAGCCAATGCTCTGTTGTTTTAATAGCTAGAAATGGATGAAAACAATTTAGGTTTAAAGGGTAATGTTAATCAACCTACATGTGCGTAATTGTTGGAGTGGAGGGACTTGAAATATTACTTTTTGGTACTAGCCCAATGTCTGGCACATGATGTAATTATTAGTAGGATTATCTGAAAATGGGATAGGCTTCCTTAGAGAGGACATTTTGCTTCACCGGAGGTTTGGGAGTTTCATATTGTGAAATGTGAGACAGTTTTATTTTTGATCCTTTCATCTCTGACTTCATAGCAGCATGATACACCTCTTTCATTTTTTTTTTTTTTTTGGGTTGAGATTCTTGGTTAATGATCAGAGGAGAAGCTCAGAGGAGTGTGAA
Organism: Crocidura indochinensis; assembly: GCA_004027635.1. Taxonomy (NCBI): domain Eukaryota; kingdom Metazoa; phylum Chordata; class Mammalia; order Eulipotyphla; family Soricidae; genus Crocidura; species Crocidura indochinensis. Next base: position 33,967 of record PVKC010003584.1, on the reverse strand, counting down.
CATATATGTAAAAGACCCAGGTTTGAGTTCTGGCATTACATGGTCCCCAGAGCACTGCTGAGAATGACCCCAAAGTACAGAGACAGGAGTATTTCCTGAATTCTTTCAGGTGTGGCTCTAACTATTCAGCTTCTGATCCTTGTTTATGTGTCAATAATATCTGAAAATAAAGACAAATATTTGACAATACAACTTATCAAGTTAAATTCTCCATTGAGCAAAGAGGGGAAGCACAACATTTTTGGTGGGGGAGGGACACACCCTGCTGCGCTCAGGGGTTACTCCTGGCTCTGCACTCAGAAATTGTTCCTGGCAGACTCCGGGGACCATATAGGATGCCGGGATCAAACCTGAGTCCTTCCAGGATTGGTTGCATTTAAGGCAAATGCCCTACTGCTGTGCTATCACTCTGGCCCCAGAAACACAACTTTGGAAGGCAACCATTATTTTCTCTCTTCTTACTCTGTGTATACTTATTTAAGAATCCTCCTTAGATCTTAGCTTCCTTCTTTGAAAAGTGCTGCTTGGGTGTATGTTAAGATTCACCGGGTACTAATAATCTATAATGGACAGATTCTGGATTCTATGTTTTTCCAGTCTAGTAATATTTCAACTTATTCCATAAATGGATATTCTTACATTGTAAGGAGCCATTTGCTCACTCACAAAATATTTATATGTCTATAAAGTGCCAAGAAATATTCCAAGCCTACAGTAGTGGCAAGATGGACAAAGCTCTGCACTGGTAAGCTTAAATTTTACTACATATCATAAAAAACACAAGTAGAAAAATATCAGATACATGGATCATGAAGATTTAAAATGTGAAGAAGTGCCGGAGAGATACTACAGCAAGTATCACACACTCTTGTACACAGCCATCTTGGGTTTGATCTGAAGAAGTGTAACAGAGTAACTGCATATTTATACTAGATTCTGCTCAGAAAAAAATTGAACTCTACATGATAAAGACAGGATGAAGATGTCAGAATGTCACTAAAAGATTATAAATCAGCCTTATTTTTGCCACTACCTTCCATTACATTATCATAGGGTCCTTGTTATAGAATATGTATGTTTGTTTCTTACATGGGATAGTCATTTCCTGGTGAAAAAAGTATTAAATGGCATAACCAGTTTTGTAAATTAAGTATTTGTTCTCTATTTATTTTAGCAAAAACATAATTTTTTGGTCTTTGGGTCACATCTGTGGTGCTCAGAGCTACTTCTGGTACATGTGCTCCAAGTCATTGAACAATCTCCTTGGTCACAGAATTTGGGCTTTAATATGTGGTCTTTCCCCTATTATACCCGGTTTTGACTCTTTATCTTGCACAGTGAGTAGATTTCATTGACCAATGCAAGAAGAATTTGCCTGTGTCTTCACAGTCTGCTCCACTAACCTTGCAAGAGAGGTTTTTATTTTAGTATCCCAGGACTGCTTGGAAAATGCCTCTTGTTCAAGCGGAAAGAGTCCAGGCCCAAAGATTGGGATGTTGCTGTCCGACTCGTGGGTGGAGTCTTTGATGCCTTTCCCCCTTGGCTCTACAGTTTGAAACTTGTGGAAACCTGTTTAAAAAGAACCTAAGAAACTTGTCTGGGTGGCATATCCATTAGCTCAAATGGAAATAATTCACAGGAGTTCAAACTTTGTCCCGTGTGATACATGCTAGATAAGCATATTAGAGTCAGGCATGAGCGTTTTGGTGTGAGGCAGGCTCGCTGGGTGGAAACTGACTCTGGAAACTTCCTTCTGAGTGATACTGGTTCATTATTAACCTCCTTGATCCTTTCTTTCCTTATTTCCCATCACAGCTCTATAGCATGTTAGGTAGGATTGTGTGAATTAAAGTGGAATATTGGGAGGGGGTGTGTGTCACATCAATGAATGCAACAAAGAAGATTTTCCAGTTTAGGCTGGCAGCATCAGGGCCAAACAAAGGAAATCCTTGTTAGTCAATTCAGAGTTGGCACTAAAACACCCAAACTGTCTGTACTTCCTGCTTCTGTATGTAGATTCCTAATAAACTGGCAGAACTGTGCCACAGACTCTGCGCCTAACTTCACCTGTGACTTGAGCTTTAGGAAAAGTACAAAACTCTACCTCTGGGTAGTAGAAGGAGAAAGATGAAAGTGTATAGCTGGAGCTTAGCAAACTCTTTTGGCCAATGATTTACTGGACTTGAGTACAAGACCTAGAGTTTCAAAGTGCTGGTAGGGTCTGGAGTCGAAGGACAAGACCACACAATTGGAATAAAGCAAAAACAGAAGTTTATTCCATCAGCCACAAGCCCCATACTGACCAATCAGGGCAGTCTACCAGAGGAGACGACACTACCCAAGGTCACAAGCCAGATTTTAAAGTCAGGGGATGACGAGATTCTAACTTCTGATAATTTTTATTTTTTAAATTTTTTTCTCTATTTATATTCTCCTTATACACCAAAGTATAAAGGTATAAAGGCATATTGAACTTTTTTTATGTGGTCTAATTTAATTTTTTTCTTTATTTAAACATTTTGATTACATATATGATTGTGATTAGGTTTCGGTCATGTAAAGAACACCCCCTTCACCAGTGCAACATTCCCACCACCAATGTCCCTAGTCCCCCTCCCTCCCACCCCTCCCACACCTGTGCTCCAGACAGGCTTTCCAGTTCTCTCATTCATTCACGTGATTATGGTAGTTTTCTGTGTAGTTATTTTTTTTAATTTTTTTATATTTTATTTAAACACCTTGATTATTACAAACATGGTTGTATTTGGGTTTCAGTCATGTAAAGAACACCACCCATCACCATTGTCCCAAATCTCCCTCCTCCCCACCCAACCCCTGCCTGTACTCTAGACAGGCTCTCCATTTCCCTCATGCATTCTCATTATTAGGACAGTTCAAAATGTAGTTATTTCTCTAACTGAACTCATCACTCTTTGTGGTGAGCTTCCATGAGGTGAGCTGGAACTTCCAGCTCTTTTCTCTTTTATGTCTAAAAATTATTATTGCAAGAATGTCTTTCATTTTTCTTAAAACCCATAGATGAGTGATACCATTCTGTGTTTTTCTCTCTCTCTCTGACTTATTTCACTCAGCATACTAGATTCCATGTACATCCATGTATAGGAAAATTTGTGTAGTTATTTCTATAACTGCACTCACCACTCTTTGTGCTGAGCTTCATGAAGTGAGCTGGAAGTTCCAGCCCTCCTCTCATTGTCTCTGATGATTGTTGCAAAAATGACTTATTTTCTTTAAAACCCATAGATGAGTGAGACTATTCTGCTTTTCTCTCTCCCTCTGACTTATTTCAATCAGCATGGTAGATTCCATTTACATCCATGTGTATGAAAACGTCATGATTTCATCTCTCTTGACAGCTGCATAATATTCCATTCTGTATATGTACCACAGCTCCTTCAGCCATTTGTCTGTTGAAGGGCATCTTGGTTGTTTCCAGAGCCTGGCTATTGTGAATAGTGCTGCAATAAATATAGGTATGAGGAAGGGGTTTTTGTATTGAATTTTTGTGTTCTTAGGGTATATCCCTAGAAGTGGAATAGTTGGATCGAATGGGAGCTCAATTTTCAGATTTTGGAGGAATCTCCATATCGCTTTCCATAAAGGTTGGACTAGACAGCATTCCCACCAGCAGTGGATAATTTTTAAAATGATTGGTTGTTGTCTAGGATACCTTTCTACTGCTTCCCTGTGTCTTTTTCAGATAGGCTACATGGTATGGCCAGGTAGCTTGGGGCAGGGAAATTTAGGTTTGAAAAATAGAAGCATAACATGTGGTCTTTTACAAAATGGCATCCCCCCTTGTTCAGAACATAGGGCCCCACAGTTCCCCCCAGAGGGTGGATTTTAACACCACAGTGCATTTAATAACCACAGTGCATCATCCAAGGCAATGTTTCTCATGTTTGGACATATACTCAGGGTGCAAAATCATGAGTCTATTGAGCAAACTGGTAGAATAGGGGACCCCAGGAAAGAAACAGGTTTGAAAGTGAGCCACAGTTGAAAAATGGCTGAGAAACATTACTCCAGGATGGATGTTTGGTGACTTAGTAAGGCATGTCTTACACTTTTAGTTTCTAATATTGCCCTTTTTCCTCACTGTTTTCTCCTGCTTGGAGCTACTCTTCTCCCACCTTTCTCAACTATTGAATCCCTAGCAATTCTCTCTAAGGCATCTCAAGGAACAATTCTTTTAAAAAGCTTTTACCTAATTATCATCTCAGTAGGAGAGTTTTGTCATCAGAATCTAATGACACCTGACCCCCCCTCCTATTTTTCAAACTCCATTTACTAAAGAAATCCAAACTTTTTTGTCCTGAATTACAGTTAATTTATTTTTTCTTTTGGGGCCACACCTGTGACACTCAGGGGATACTCCTGACTATGTGCTCAGAAATTGCTCCTGACTTGGGGATCATATGGGATGCTGGGGGGGATCGAACCATGGCCTGGCCTAGTTAATGTGTGCATGGCAAATGCCCTACTGCTGTGCCACCGCTCCGGCCCCTATTTTTAATTCTTCTCTGAGTCTATGTTAGCTTCTTGAGGGTGAGAAATTAATTCTAGCCCAACCTACCTTTACTGTGGACTAAGACACAGTAGATTATGGGATTAGAATAGAAGAAGCAAAGGCCACTTGAGGACTCTAGGGTGGAAGTATACCTCCTAAACCCTTTTTGGGGGCAGTTCCTAGGTTCAGTGATCTTCTAAACCAGGTCTTTATCTGACTATTGGTAAAACAGTTACATTTTTAGCATTTTCCCATTAGACCCAGCTATTCCATTCCTAGGGATATACCCTAAGAACACAAAAGTTCAATACAAAAACCCCTTCCTCACACCTATATTTATTGCAGCAATATTCACGATAGCCAGGCTCTGGAAACAACCAAGATGCCCTTCAACAGACGAATGGTTAAAGAAACTGTGGTACATATACACAATGGAATATTATGCAGCTGTCAGGAGAGATGAAGTTATGAAATTTTCCTATACACGGATGTACATGGAATCTATCATGCTGAGTGAAATAAGTCAGAGGGAGAGAGAGAGACGTAGAATTGTCTCACTCATCTATGGGTTCTGAGAAAAATGTAAGTCATTTTTGCACCAATCCTCAGAGATAATGGGAGGAGGGCTGGAACTTCCAGCTCACTTCATGAAGCTCATCATAATGAGTGGTGAGTGCAGCCATAGAAATAACTACACAGAGAACTATCTTAAACATATTCACGAATCAGGGAACTGGAAAGCCTGTATGGAGTACAGGTGGGGGTGGGTTAGGAGGGAGGGATATTTGGGACATTGGTGGTGGGAAACTTGCACTGATGAAAGGGGTGTTAAAAAAAAGTTAAAAAAATAAAATCAAAAAAAAAGAAAAGGAAAAAAAATAAGGCCTCCCAATTCTTACCACAGGCTGTTTCTTCACACTGACTGTATAGAAAGAGGAGGTACAGTAAATGCACCCCATGTACACCTCAACCCAGACCCTTACCTGGTCTGTATTGGGAATTTAGGGGACAAAAAAAAAAGAAAAAAGAAAAATGAAAGCAATTGTTCAAAAGCCCAGTCCTAGAGATTAATTTGAGGGTAATACCAATGATGAGATAATGAACATTTCTTCATGAAGTGAAGCATGACAAAACCACAGAGAAGTACCCTGAGGTTACTTATGCTTACTCTGTCCCCAACCTGGCTCCAGTGATCTGGTCTCATTTTGAGTGTCTAATAGAACAGTACAGTCAAATTTACTGAGCTAGAAACAAGGATAATGAGGACCTATAATTTGCAGTGCCTACTTTCTGACTTTCCTTCCTTTTCACTTTGGTGTGATCAATCATTCATTTATTTATTTGTTTTGTTCTTGTTTTTGGCTCTCAGGGGTTACTCTTGGCTATGTGCTCAGAAATCACTCCTGGCTGGCTTGGGATACAAGATGATGGCATTGACCATTGATGCCAGGGATCAAACCCTGGCACATCCTGGGTCGGCAGCGTACAAGGCAAATGCCTTACTGCTGTGATGTCACTCTAGCCCCCTCATTTATTCATTGTTCAGCAAATATATATTGAGTGTCTACTACATACAGATTATGGATTAGATGCTGGGTAAAAAATATCAGAGGAAGTCAATTTTAATGAATCTTAAATTGATAAAACTTAATGTCATGCTGTGGGGAGCAGAAGGAGGAATAATTTGAAAAGTTAGCCAAATGTTGAGGTGCAGGCTTATGAAAAGAAATATTATAATGAGCATTTGAGAGCAGAACTGATTAATAGAGGAAACTGGGTAAGCTGACTTCATCTCTGAGATGGAGATTTAAAGGTGACTTCCAGCGTGGAAACCATTGGGCGACCCTGAGGTACCTCAAAGCTTTGAGGAATTCAAGAACTTTAGCTGTCCTGAGGATGGGGCAGATGAGATGGGAAAAGGAGAGACTGGTTCTGGCAGACACAAACCACACAGTATAGTTTCCTTCCTCTTAATACTTCAATGTCTTCAGCTGCAAAATGATGAATTGTAACATGACTGATTTTAATGGTCATTTGGCATGAAGTCCTTTTTTGGGATAGATTTTGGGTGGGGGGGTCAAACCTGGCAGCACTCAGGGGTTACTCCTGGCTCTATGCTCAGAAATTGCTCCTGTCAGGTTCAGGGGACCATATGGGATGTTGGGATTCGAACTAGCATCCCTCTGCATGGCTTTACCTCCATGCCATCTCTCTGGCCCCCTTTTTGGTAGATTTTTAAAACATTATTTGTTTATTTAGTTGCTCTAAAAACTTTTTTTGAAATATAATAAATGATTGGAATTCTATTTTTTTCTAATGCTGTTAATAATGACTTTTTTATACACATAATTTTAACCCCATCACCAGCATACCCACCTCTAGTGTACTGACCAATTAAATCAATTAATTGTAATGAACCACGCCAGGCATACTTAGGGGAATACTATCCAAGATTTATTTTTGTTATCAAGTCATTAAAAATGGTCTAATTATTTTTTGTATATTGCTAATCACATCCTGGTTGAATTAGGTGGGAGGAATACACAGATCTATAGGATTTCTCCACTGTGGCCTCTGAAACAGTGCTTTAGAGACCTGATTCCTGGTCTTGGAAATGCTAGACTATGGGTCAAATCAAGGGAGTGAGGATGCATTACTGTTTCAGCCCTGCAGTGCAGAGAATTACTCAGGGCAACCTGGGGATACTTAGAAGATTCTGTGGTGCTAGGGATTGAACCAGGCTTAGCTGCAAGTCAGATATGTGCCTTACTCCTAGTAGGATTTCTTCACGGTCCCTTCAACTGTTGCTTGTTTTTTGTTTGTTTGTTTGTTTGTTTGTTTTTGTTTTTGGGCCACACCCAGTGACACTCAGTGGTTACTCCTGGCTATGCGCTCAGAAGTCGCTCCTGGCAGGCACGGGGGACCATATGGGAACCGGGGGATCGAACTGTGGTTCGTCCTAGGCAAGGCAGCAGGCACCTTACCTCCTGCGCCACCTCCCGGCTCCCATGCTTGTTTGTTTTTAGTCACTTCTAGTGATGCTCAGGGCTTACTCTTAGCTTTGCTCTCAGGAATTACTCCTGGTGGTGCTTGGGGGGACCATCGGAAGCTAGGCATTTAATCTGGGTCAGTTGACGCAAGGCAAATGCTCTCCCTGCTGTACTTTCAGCCTAGTCCCTCCAGTTGATTCCCTTTGCACAAGATTCTTGTGTAGTAGTCACAATGTTCAATTTATTTCAAAGATAAGGTAAAAATCATTATTTTTATTTAAATATAACTGAAGCACGGGTGCTGGAGTGATAGCACAGAAGGTAGGGCATTGGTCTTCCACACAGCCAACCTGGGTTCGATCCTCAGCATCCCATATGGTCCCCCAAACCTGCCAGGAGTGATTTCTGGGTACAGAGCCAGGAATAACCCTTGAGCATTGCTGGGTAAGTCCCCCCCCAAAAAACCCTTAACTAACTAAGTAACTAACTAACTAACTAACTAACTAACTAACTAACTAACCCTTAACTAACTAAGTAACTAAAGCACCAATTTATAAAACATTTTTGGTTTAGGATTTTCAGAGAGAGAGCCAGGAATAACCCTTGAGCATTGCTGGGTAAGTCCCCCCCAAAAAAACCCTTAACTAACTAAGTAACTAACTAACTAACTAACCCTTAACTAACTAAGTAACTAAAGCACCAATTTATAAAACATTTTTGGTTTAGGATTTTCAGATGGGGTTATTTAGGTTGAGAAAGTCGCATTTGGGTCTGGAAGACTTATCAACTTGTGGAATGCTTAAAAGCACAAAAGTTAACATGGAATTGATTAGACAGAAATTTGAATAGGATGTTAGATTAAGATAAAAATTATGTATTTGGGTTCAGTTAATAAAATTTATGGTAGGGAATTCATACCCCAAATTTGGAAAGGAGAAGGAGGTTGTTGTTAGGGAAGTAAACTTTCAAATAAAGAATCACTTAACTGGGGCTGGAGATATAGCATGGAGGTAATGTGTTTGCCTTTCATGCAGAAGGTTGATGGTTTGAATCCCAGCATCCCATATGGTCCCCCGAGCCTGCCAGGAGTGATTTCTGAGCATAGAGCCAGGAGTAACCTCTGAGCGCTGCTGGGTGTGACCCAAAAACCAAAAACCAAAAAATAAAAAAGAAGCACCCAACTTTTAAATATTTATGAAGCCATTAAATTTTTAGCAAAGCCCTCTTCCTGAGACTAATAATTCAATATTTGGACTGTAATTTGATGGAGTGAATTGATTTGTTTAAATCATGTCAGCTCAGGGCAAGAGATGGTCAGAGAAGATTCCAGAGCCTGTTTTTAAACTCTCTGCTAATATCTGACTCCATTAGCAGGACAGTCACAACTGTGCAGAGGGAATTGTTGGGAATAGAACAATCTAACCTACTCATCTGACTGATGTGATAATCTGGTACATCTCTCATCGCACCCCAGGGCCTGGCAAAGTTGAATCTGCACTGGCTTAGGTGTCTTGCTATCTGTCTCTAGGACTAGAAGCCTAAGAAGCACTCTTAGTACTTGGTGGGTCCAGGGGAGTCAGCCACTCCCTTGCTCTGGTCAGTTTCACCTGCATTTGCTTGTACTGTGACTTTGTACTGCTATTCATGAAGTATTTACTTACCTAGGGTCAAGCAGTAAGTTAAAGGGCTGAGTGTAAACTCTGACACCCTGTATTAATGCACTAGATGAGATTTTTATCTAGACTTTGGAAATTATCAGAATATTTATGGAGAAGTTCACATGTGTTTTGAGTCAATTATTTTGGGAAAAATGGTCTCTAGATTATTAGGGAGATCTACAGACTGGGTTTTAAACCCTTGACATTCATACAGGATAGAAAACCTGGGTATCTGGAAGCCAAAGTTTAAGCCCTTGGAGATATCAAGGCTCTAAATACCCAAAATAGGGGGAAATTTTTTGTTAGTAGGAGGGCTATAAAGCAAGGAACAATGCACTATTTTGTAAGTCATAGAGACTGCCATTAGTGTAATATTTTTGCATTTTCATCAATTTTCTTTTTTTTTGATGATTGATTTGTGGCGTGTGTGTGTGTGTGTGTGTGTGTGTGTGTGGTAAGTGTGTGTGTGTGTGTGTGTGTGTGTGTGTGTGTGTGTGTGTGTGT